>JAJOOR010029788.1:0-16743 GCA_036250505.1 Solanum acaule | reverse complement strand
CCCCCCCCCCCCCCACCCCTCCCCCCTCCCTCTCTTTTTCAATGTCAATTTTATCAAGGAAGGGATTTGTCTCTCCTTCTTGAAAATATCCATTAACAAATTTCTTTCATTCTTTTTGTTTTTTTTTTTCAAAATTATCTCTAATAATACAATTTTTGCTTCTGGAAAAAAAATGATTGAGTAGGAAAGTTACTTTTGATAATATTGCCCCAAAGAGTTATCGTTTAGTGATGTCTAATATCAACTCAAAAATAAAATCATACACATGACATTTTTTTATTGGCCAATATATAACTAATAATTTTTTAATTTTTTTTATAAGCTACAGTTAAAAAAAATGTGAAATTTTTATTTTAGAAGTAAATGAAATTTGTGGGTTTAATTAAAAAAAAAAAAATTCAATCTTTTTGTTCTCTCTTTATTTTGTTGTCTTCCCCAAATGTCTCATTCCACATTGAAGCATTCCTTATACCTTTCTTCTTCCATATTAAAAATTTTCCTTCATCTTCATCCCTCACCTCACCCGCCCTTCATTAATCACAAAACTCAACACCTAATTCATATTATTGAATGCAAACTTTCTTGAGTTTTAAAAAACCTATTTTGAAATTCTATTAGTTGTGATGTAAAAAATGTGGGTCTATCAACTTTCTTACACAATCTTCATTTTTCGTTTGAGTTGTTAAGAAAAAAATAACTTTCAAAAATATTATTCGACAAGGGGCAGATTTGTGGGAGAGAGAGAGGGTTCGAACAAGAAAAAGTAAGTATGCTATTTTTTTTTTAAAAAAAATTGATGAATGTTGAAGAAGAAAACAACTATTGAAGGCTGAAAATTCGAGGAAAAACAGAAGCTAATGAAGGTTGAAAATGGTGAAAATCAAGAAAGAAAAGGGGGGAGGGGGAGGGGGATCTACGTAGAAGAGAAGGGGCGGAAGAAGATGGGGCAATTTTGATTTTAAGAAAATGTTTAAGAAAAAAGGTGAATAAGCAAAAAAAAAGATTGAAAATTAATGACGTGGTGCTTACATTACTGTGACGTGGTGCTTACATGGCTATGATGTGGCAGGTGAGAGTGGTATTCTACTCTCAGGGTTGCATTTAATTCACTTCAAAGATGTTAAGGGAGATATTTAAACATCCGTATAGTTTAAGTGCTAAAGTAAGTTGTGCTGCCAAGTTTTGGGAGATTTTTATGTATTTTCTCTTAAACATGGTAACATGAAAAGGACAAAATTAACATTACCATCCATGGTATTTTATATTTTATTTTTTGTTTGAAAAATTATTTTATGTCTGCTGCTTTACTTTTTTATATTTGATAATGTTCATTTTATATTTTAGTTCTGGAAGTGATTTACATACAAATTATGTTTAGTTTATGTTTAGTTTTTAAAATTGTACAAATAATGATATATAATGGTATATCTTAGTAGTATTTTTATTGGTTTAAATTAGATGCAAGATTTGATTATATAGTTATATAAATCTGTTATTTTTATTGGTACAAATTATGTACATATTATATTAGTATATACAATGATATAAATTATCATTTAGAATCAGAATGGTATAATCCTGCTTTATTATTAGTATATATGATGGTATACAATGGTATACATTATGATATTAAATAAGATTTGTAGTTCTGTATACAATCTAAGTTACATTCATAATTTAGAGTTTCTTTGACTTAAATGAATTATACCTTTTTCTAAAAAATATTTTATAGCCAAAGAAGAAACAATTGGTGTACCTACATCAACAACCAACAAGTATAAAATATGTCAATCACAAATATCAAGTAGATCAATCACAAGTATCAAGTATATCAAGTAGATCAATCTCAAGTATCAAGTTCATAAAATCACAAATAGTCAAACACTTGCCAGAACCATTTCCCATCAGCATAATATCACTAGCCGGAACCATTTCTCATCGACTTTATATAGTATCACTTACCGAAATAGTTTCCCTTCGGCACAATATCACTAGCCAGAATCATTTCCCTTCGACATTATATAATGTAACTTGTCAGAACCATTTTCCTTCGACACAATATCACTAATTGGAATCATTTCTCTTTAGTTTTATCATCGCTTGTCTCATCACGGTACACATAAATCAATGCATCTCATACCAAAAGGAAGAGACTAGAACTCAAGAAATTCAAATTCACAATAATGTCATCAAAGCATTTCATCAATCAATAAATTAAGGTCCCCAATAAGGCAATTCACAAATCACAACTATCAAGAGGTTGCCTTTTTTCATTTATCTCCCTTCTATTCACTTAGACCAACCAAGTGGAATATATGTACCCGTCACCTCATTCTAATTACTCCCAACACACACAATGAAGGAAAAATATAAGATTCTACAAGTTTTACAAAGTTTAGGAGTTCACTTGCCTCAATTTAATCAAAAGTCAATTCGAGACTTGAGATTTTAGTTTACGAACAATGTCCAAAGCCACAAACTCTAATTAAACAAATAATCACAATAAGATTCCGAAAATAATAACACCCACATCATCCACTTTGAAAAATGGACCAAATCAACTCAAAAATTCAATTTACAAAATGAGGTTTGAATCCCAAAATCTTTACTTGAAAATATTACCCAAGGCATTTGGAACTCATTCGTGAAAACCCTTTCAAAAAAAGAGTTAAAACAATTCATAGTCACCATTTTACTTTAGAACTCAAGTTCTTGAAAAATCTTATCATTTGTCAATCAAAATCTCAAGTTTTGATGTTAAAATCCATTAATGATAAAAGAAAATTGAAGTTTTAGGGTCACAAAGACTTATCCAAATGATTTAGCACAATAAATCTCTTTGAAATCGCCTCCAAGGATTTTCTGAAACTCAAAATGAGATAAAACCCTGAAATGATGGGCCAGAAACCCTCTCTAAAGTCGCTTAAGCGAAAGTTCACTAATTTCACCTTGTTTGGATGATTGTTATCCGTTGTATTGTATTTTTAGTTTAAATACAATGTTTGTCTTGATTGTTACTTAAATTCTATTGTATCGTATCATTTAAATTCATTGTTAGGTAATGACGAAAAGACTCATTTTATGTAACGACTTATTTGGTGTGATCTTGTCGTTACCTAATATTTTCTTCTCATTTTGTCTTTAATTATTATTTAATAATTATATTTCATCTTTTACCCTACCTTTTCATACTACCTCTATCATGTACCCTACTTTTCTTGTAGGTTTAATATTCAAATTGTGGATGTGTTACATTATGTAACGCCGGAGAACGATACAATTTATTCAAACATTGTATTCATTAAAACAATACACTATGATACAATACAATACAATACAATACATTATGAAACAATAATCATCCAAAAAAGTGTTAAGTGAACCTAGCCTAAAATGGGGGTCTCACTTTCGCGAACTAGGCTTCGCTTTTGTGATCATCACTAAAAGCTCACTAAAACGTGGTCTATCACTTTCAGACCTAGCCTTCACTAAAATGAAAGTTGTGAAAGCTTCCATGTGTCCGCGAAAGCGAGACTCGCTTTAGCAAACAACCTCTATCTAACACGAGCACACCAGGTATCAGAAAATTCAGCCAACAACAAAATCATCAAATGAACCCTCGAGATTTCGGAACCCCATCCACACAAACCATATATGCAACCTAACTAAAATCGACGTTCCAGACTCAAAATATGAATCCAACATCTTCTTGACCCGACATCTCTAATAGTCACAAAAAATGAACTAACACCTAAAAAGGTCAAAACAAGATCGGGAGCTCTGAAAATTCCACGCCCAAGATTTTCTTTAGGCCTAAAATCATCCCCCGAATCCAATGGAACTTTCAGAAATCCAATATGAGCATTTGAACCTCAAATGTTGACAAAAGTCAATCCGAAGGCTAAAATTTCCAACTTAGGACCTCAAATTCTCAAAAGACTCCGAATCTAAAATCTACGACTCTCTTAGACCAATTTCATATTTTGGGACTGATTGAATCTATGGAATTCTATTCTGATACTCAAAAATTCAAAAGATACCAAAAATCACTTTTTAACAATTTTAGCCTAACTTACATAATTCATAACTTTTTACTCAAAACTGAAAACAAATTTCAAAATTCAATCAGAATTAGCTTGAGGTCAATATCAGGAGGGATAAAACGATAATTTTATGTAAATTTCCAAAAATGATTTTCTGGATCACTACAATGCCGCAATTTCACCCTTGCACCTCTATCACACTCTCTATTGAAGGAATATACATCTTGTTTCATTCTCTTCTAATAGAACTCATGTTTCAACCTGTAGAGAGTAGCAGAAATGCCAGAATGACCACCAATAGAACTAGCATGGAAATGAGAGATCAACTTGTGCCTCACAGTCATACGCAGATAAAGCTTTGTTCTTAACCGCTAACCAGAGGCGTATGCGAGAGTCACTGGATTCGCGTGAACCCATACTCTCCTTTTGAAATAATATATAGTTGTGTTATATTTTT
The DNA here is from genome assembly GCA_036250505.1 of Solanum acaule. Taxonomy (NCBI): domain Eukaryota; kingdom Viridiplantae; phylum Streptophyta; class Magnoliopsida; order Solanales; family Solanaceae; genus Solanum; species Solanum acaule. The sequence continues at coordinate 12,243 of JAJOOR010029788.1, read as the reverse complement.
TTAAAAATGAATTAAATATAGATGCGTGAATTCACACTAGACGTATCAAATAATGCAATGATGGTTAGGTACGCTTCTCCGTGTGAGGTTAGAAATTTGAATCTTACATCTACCTTGTTTTTTTTTTCTTTCTAAAATTAGGTAACACCATTCTAAGTGGTAATTGGTAGCACTTTATATATATAGCTTTAATCTTTCATAATTTTTAAGTTTGTCACTTTGAAAACTCCTAATATTTTTTAGCACTGTAATTTTTTTATATAATTAAATCAAATGTGCTTATTAAAACTAATAATATTAGATGGTATAACATATAATAAATGACTTCAGTCGATTTTTAGTGATAGAACCCAAAATATCAAATCAATCAAATTTCTATCTTAAATCTACATTTTCGTAATCGTGTCAAATTCCTGGATAGGCGTCTGCCGCTAACCCCTTGCTGAAAAAAGCAATAGGCTTGCCATCCTGAGTTATTACAGCTCTATCAGTATCAATGATAAAATCTTTAGAGATATCAGGAAGAGCTAATACAAGTGCAAGGTAAGGGCCACTTGTAAATTCTGAAAAGCATTGTGAGGCCAAATGTCATTTTTATTCATTAAGCTTTGGAAGATGGATGGGGGCATTTGTGAGGCCAAATGTCATGATGTTTTCTAAAATTCCACATGATAACACTAAAATCTTACTAAATTAATATTTGGTAAATTAATTATCTCTTTAAGATAATATTTTTCTTTAGTTTTGACTTAGGTCAGTGGAAAAAAAATCACTCATTTGGATAAGATAATAAAATAATATATTTTCAGAAGACCCCTGTATAAATATATGGTCGATTCCATTAATATTATAAATTAATAATTCTTTAAAAGTATAAATATACCTAAGACAATTTAGTGAAATATGATTCTATTGCTTTTGTTTTTTGTTAAAATTTAAATATAATTGAAGTTCATCTCTAACTTTTCTTATTGCATCCAAAAATTCTGGTGTTGTCTTTTCAAACTGCATCATAAAATTGTGAAGAGTTCTAGATGTAGTAAGTGCTTCCTTATGTGTAACTGCTTTTAAAGGTATTTTTATCATCTTCACTTTGTCATCAACATTATTTTTTTCGATGGTATTCACAATTTGTTCAAAGCTATTGACCTCTTAATGCAAGTGCAAAGTAAAAAGGTGACATATAAAATGGACGGAGGGAGTATTAATTTATCAATTAAATACTCCCCCTGTCCCTATTTACTTGTCCACTTTTGAATTGACACACATATTAAGAAAACAATTAATGACATAGTGAGTTTACCATTTTACCCCTATTAATTATGAACTGGATGAAAAGTTCTACATTTTTCAAAGTAATAATCATTTAATTGAGGGTATAATAGGTAAAAAAAAAAATTATCCTTTCTTAATTTGTCAAAATGGACAAGTAATTAGGGAGAACTATAAAAAGAAAAGTGAACAAGTAATTAGGGACAGAGATAATACATATTACAAATGGGTAAATGCTAAATGGCCAGAAAATTAAAAAAATCTATAGTATTCTTTTTATTTAAAGTTAAACTGATTTGTTTTCCATTTTTTAATTAAAATGTATTAAAGTTAAAAGCGTAAGAATATTTAAAAAAGGTAAAATAACATTTTTTTAAAAAATTTCTGGCTAAATTCTGACCAAATTTCAGGCCATAAGGATTTTTCCATTACAAATAATGTAACAATCATCTATGGACAAGGAACAATGGAAGTTAGAACACACATCCCAACCTTTTGGGTCCTAAAGTCATGAATTCCAGTCATAGCATGCATTGATACATTTTGGTAAGAGTGTCAAGTCTCTTATACAAGATGCAAGTGTATTTCCACCAAAATCACAGACACTAAAAACAAGGTATACCACATTAATTATTTGCTATATAAAAGTTTGTGCGCACTTAGTATTTATACCAAACTGTTATTCGGATAATTAAGTAGTAGTAATTTGCTACTTTCTTGCCTTGGGGCATCGCATTCTGGATAACGTAATAAAAAGTCTTTCTCTACTGTCTTCAGTCTGGTTTGCTTTAGAAGTAAGCAAGCAAAGACAAGTGGTATGAATTTGAGTGAAGAAATATATATTATTATTAAAAAAATTATTATTTCAATATTGATAGTGTGCGAGAAATTTAACTATAGTGATTATATATTTGAGTGGAAAATGCATTTTATTTTTGATAATTATGGTATTCAGGGAGCAACTTGTGCATACCTTAACTAATTTTATGAAGTATTTGCTATCTTCCACCAATATAAGTGTAGACAATAAAATTCGCGTCGAGAAAACAATAATCAAGAATAGAAAATTATAGCAACAATCGTATTTATTATTTCAAAGTGTGGTGTTACAATCTCTATGATTCCTCTAAATTCGCCTTTTCAAATATAAATTCAAGGGCTTTAAAGCTTGAACTTGAATCTTCGATGAATTTGAACTTTGAACTTTATCTTGTTCTTGACTTTTGCTTGAATTCAAGGGATTCGAGCTTGTTCTTGAATCTGATGGTCTTGATCTTGATCGTTCTTGAACTTGAATGCTTGAATTCTCAAACTTGTAGCTTTATAGAGAATTTTATGGCGTTTGTACCACGAATTTTCTCTAGCTTCTTGTTTTAGTTTAGCTCATTCGGCGTCATCGTTCTACTTAAGTAATAAAGAGCGTTTTCTTTGCCTTCACTATTCTCTTGAGCTAGCAGGGCTCCTACAAACCTTTCTTGTGTCGCAATGTAGAGTATCAATGGCTTTCCAGGTATAGGGGCTGCCAAAACCAGAGGTTTCGCTAGATACGATTTGATACTTTTAAAGGCATCGCTACATGTTTGATCCCAATTAAAAGGAGCACCTTTCTTCATGAGATGACCGAATGGTTGGCATCTTCCCGCTAGATTTGAGATGAATCTCCTCAAGTAGGCAAACTTTCCTTGGAGACTTTTTAACTCATGAATATTTCGAGGCTCAGGCATCTTCGATATTGCATCGACTTTGGCTTGATCAATTTCAATTCCTCGATGTCTCACAATAAAGCCAAGGAACTTGCCAGAAGTAACTCCGAAGGCACATTTCAATGGATTCATCCTTAGTTGATATCTTCGGAGCAACTCAAACACCATTCTTAAGTCTTTCAAATGATCACCCCTTTTTCTCGACTTTACCACCAAGTCATCAACATAACATTCAACATTTTTATGGAGCAAGTCATCAAATATATTTTGCATAGCCCTTTGATATATGGCACCAGCATTCTTTAAACCAAATGGCATCACTTTGTAGCAATAAATACCCTTAGGTATGCGAAATGCGGTGAGTTCTTCATCCTTTGGTGCCATGCGGATTTGATTATAGCCAGAAGAACTATCCATGAATGACATCGCCTCATAACCAGTGATGACATCAATCATCAACTCCAGAATGGGAAGAGGAAACTCATCTTTAGGGCATGAATTATTGAGATCTCTAAAGTCAGCACAAACTCGAATTTGACCATTCTTCTTCCTCACAGGAACAATACTTGAAATCTATGTAGGATATTTGACCTCACGAATAAAGCCTGCCTCAATGGGTTTGTTAACTTCATTTTCTATCAACGGAACCAAGTCTGGCCTAATATGTCTTTGAGCTTGCTTAATAGGAGAACCATTTTTTACTGCCAACTGATGGACCGCTACTTTAGGATTCAATCCAGGCATTTCTTTATAACTCCAAGTGAAGACATCCCTATATTCTTTGATTATATTCATATAAGCGATTTCTTCATCAACTTCTAGAAATGCACTCAAGTAAGTTGGCCTTGGGTCTTCATCAATGCCAAGGTTAACTTTCTTCAAAGGATCTATTGTGGTCTTTACTCCTTCTTCAAGTTCCGATGGAGCATCTCCAGCATCTTCCTCTTCTAAAGGATCATTATCATTGATAGATATATGACAACACCAGACAATATCTTCTAACTTTTAATCAATCTTCATTTGAGGCAAATAATCGTACTCATTTTGGATTTTAACATGATTTGAGGAGCCTACACTTTCTTCATCTTCTTTGCGCTCCTTGGTGTAAACCACAGTGTGAGCCTTTGCCTTGAGTTCCTCTTTACACGAAACCACAAGTTCCACTCGCCACCTCATTCTAGAAGGAATCAAACTTTTGAAATCCTTTCGAATCAAATGTGAAGCAGGCGTTGTAAATTTTAAATAACTTCTCATATTCTTGTTTTTCTTCAATGGACCTAACCTCTCAAACACAGAAGTTCTTGCAGTCGATTCTCCAAGTCGATCAAAGACAGAAGGTTTTTTGTTGGGAGTAGTGCCATCATCTTCAAAAGTTATATGGTTATTGCTTGCCCTTCTTATGGAAATGTGAATTGGCAGCGGTTGGCTATTGCCTAGGTCTTCATGTGCTTCCCTAGTTGTATCTTCTGATGGAAGTTTCCATAACATTGATAGCTCATTAGGGTTGTACCCAGCCTTCACAAATAACTTGTAAGCATTGGGATCAAAACCTTCTCTTGTACGTTTTGTAGGGAGTGCCACATCTCACACTTGATTTTGAGCGATTGACTTTCCTTGCAGCTTTGAAGGTAAGTTTATTGCATCGATCTGTCTGATAGGAAAAGTTAGCCCTCTCAATGCATTTTCTTGAAGATTAGATGATTGATCTTCTTCTTTCTTCACTTTTGGAACATAGGGAAGTCCAGAAGTTAACTTCTTCTTCGAAGACATGATCTTCCCTTCATTAAGAATGAGACAAGGTTCTTTAGTGTCAATTTTTACCTTTTCGACAGCCGCATCGATTCTTTTGCTTGTGATCTTATCAGACTTGATTGATTTGACATCATTAGATTTGGCCCCTTTAACAACATAACTTTTCAAATAGAATTTTGCATCGGCAAAGTGTGTTTCAATTTCGGTGAAAGGATTATCATCTGCAACTATCTTCCTTTCAATCCCGCCTTCAAGATACTTCAAACATTAATAGTAAGAAAATGAGACAATTCTATTCTCATGTACCCAAGGCCTGCCAAGTAATATATTGTATGTCGTCTTTGCATCGATCACATGCATCCATGCGCTTGATCGCAAATCTTCCATGTGGATCTCTAATTTAATAGAGCCTATGGACCTCTGCCCCCCTTGATTAAATCCTTGTATCAACAGACGACTTTCACTAAGTTCTCTAGTCGTGATGCCGAGTTCCTTCAATGTGTGGATAGGTAGAATGTTGACTCCAGATCCTTCATCTATTAAGATTATATTTATCTTCTTCTCTAGCACGTGATCCACCATATACAAAGGACGATTGTGTAGTGTTTCACCAAATAGAAGATCGTTATCTGTAAATGTGATTTTTGTATCACATGCATGTACTTCTTGGGAAGAAGGTTCAATAGGTTTTTCAGAAGGTGAAGGAGTCATCATTGACAAGATTTTCCTTGTTACCTTTTCATCGGCACTAGGAGACACTTTTGGTGAGGATTCACTCGTTATTCCTTATTTGTCAGTAGAAGACACCTTCGTTGTTTCTACTTTATCAGTGTTGAAACATGATGCCTCAACATTGTCTTGAGTAGACTTTATGTCGAACGAACTTGGTAAGAATTCCTCTAGAGTCACAAGACGTCGAGGTTTTTGGTAGTGATGTACTTCTACCTTTGCCCTCTTTGGGCGTTGGATTGATTTCTGCTTCTCCAATTTCTTCAACATTTTTCCTCTAATCGGTTTCTTGGATGATCCTTTTCATAAGCTTGACCTGTTGCATCTTCGCCTAGTCACATGAATTCAGCCATCATCACCATATCTATCCTCTTGAGATTTGTCTTTCTCCAATAATTCTTCTTCATGCTTTTCAGAGATATATATTTGGATCGGATCAAGCGAGCCAACTGTGATAGAGATTTGGTTAGAACTAGCCTTCTCATCATCAAGGACAATTTTCTTTTCGTTAACCAATTACATCACTCTATCCTTGAAGACAAAATATTTTTCAAGATGATGACTCACAAGTCTATGATACTTGCAATAATTTGGGTTATCAGCTTTTCCTGCTTCATCAGGTCGCTTCATCTTTGGCAAGTCAATGAATTTTAAGTCGAGCAACTCATCAAAAATCTCAGAAATGTCAGAATCCAAGAAGGGATATTTTTTTCCTTGCATTTCCCTCATTGTCGACTTTTGATTTGAACGTGCTTGGAAAGTCGTTCTCACATTTTGCTTCCTGCCCTCATTCGTGGTGAACTTCACAGGCGACACATTAACATTCATGGAGTCTTTGTTGTCATTTCTAGGCACAAATTTTCCCCATCTCTTAGGTTCCTGCTTGTCCCTTCCTTTGTAAGGATCATGGACAAACGTCATATCTTTTCCAGCAGAGGACATGCTCAACTCTATATCATGAGCACGAGTAGTTAGATCTTCGAAGGATTTTGGTTTTATTCCTTGCAAGATGTAAAGAAGTTCCCAATGTATTCCTTGGATACAATATTCAATTGCAGAAGCTTCACAAAGCCAATCCTTGCAATTTAGGCTCACGTTCCTCCATCGATTTATGAAATCTAAGTTCTATCATGCTCACTGTACGCCTTGTGCTATAGAAGCGATTGAGAAACTCGTGCTCTAGTTGTTCCTAACTATCAATAGAATTAGGTTCGAGATCCATGTACCAATCAAAAGCATTTCCTTTTAGAGAGCGGACAAATTGTTTGACGAAATGGTCTCCATAGGTACCAGCATTATTACATGTCTCCACAAAGTGTGCAACATGTTGTTTTGGATTTCCTTTACCCTCAAATTGTTGAAATTTGGGAGGTTGATAACCAGCAGACATTCTGAAGTTATCAATTCTAGCAGTGTATGGCTTAGCATACATATGAGAAGACTTGGTGGAGACTTCATACTTATCTTTGATAGTGCCTTCAATAAACTATTTGAAGCGATCGAGTGGGATCATTCCTTCAGAAGAAACTGGCATTTCATTAGCAATCGGTGCTTTCTTCACAGGATCTCCGATCTCTTGAACTTCAACAACCTTTCCAAGAGCATGACTCGCTTCTCCATCTAGAATTCCTTCCATCATATCCATCAACTTATCAATTCAAGACTCTTAGTGTTGTACATGCTTTGTTAATCCTTCAACCAACTTCGTCAGATTTGTGAGTTGTTCCTCAGGAGAGGAAGCAGCAGTCACCATCGTTTGCATGATAATTGGAGATGTACAAGAGTAGCATGGATTATCGCGTAAGTTAATCTTCAACGGACTCACATTACGCAATGCATGTGGAGATGATTCATTAGTTGAATCATAGTTCTCCCTAGAGTTCTTGGAACCAGATTGCTCAAGTAGAGCCAATGTCTTCTTGATCTTTTCAGCAACACTACTTCCTCCTTCTAAAGCATTTGTGGAGGAACTTGCTCCTTTTGAAGTCAAAGACCCAAAAATAGAAGTTGATGCGGACGACACTTGAGGTGTTTGTTGTCCTAATGTAGCAGCCTTGCTTCTCGTAATAGCTCCGAAACTTCCAAAGGTAACACCAAGAATGACTTCAACTTCAGTAGAGAACTTGGAGCTAGTGGCCTTAGAGGCAGTTGATCGAGAGTTGTTCTTCATGGAAGTCATCTTGATATTTTGATGCTTGAAAAGTTGAGATGAGAGGTAGAAATTGTCCCATTGGGCGTGCCAAAATTTGTAGACAATAAAATTCGCGTCGAGAAAACAATAATCAAGAACATAAAATTATAGCAACAATCGTATTTATTATTTCAAAGTGTGAGTGTTACAATCTCTATGATTCCTCTTAATTCTCCTTTTCAAATATAAATTTAAGGGCTTTAAAGCTTGATATTGAATCTTCGATGAATTTGAACTTTGAACTTTATCTTGATCTTGACTTTTGCTTGAATTCAAGGGCTTCGAGCTTGTTCTTGAATCTAATGGTCTTGATCTTGATCGTTCTTGAATTTGAATGCTTGAATTCTCAAACTTGTAGCTTTATAGAGAATTTTATGGCGTTTGTACCACGAATTTTCTGTAGTTTCTTGTTTAGAATTTTTTTGTCTCCTTTCTGAATTATGAGGACCCCTATTTATAGTTTTAGAATAGAGGAGTTATGATTGGAACATGATTCCCTTCAGCCAATCAGATTTAAGTGACATGACATATGGGCTTTATGGAGTGGGATTGTCATCTTTGACACATGTCATGCTCCTATTGGCTTCTTATTTGACTTGGCATGCCACGTCATTTGCCACGTGGCACCAAAAAAATTGGCCTCTAGGGTAAGATGACATTGGACCTAGCAAATTGGGCTCATCTATTGTGGCCCAAATCATTTAATTTTGACTTTAATTAAATCCATATTTATTGGACTTGAATAATTAGCCCAATTATATTAATCTATAATTTATTTGGGCTAATATATTTATGAATTTAATATATTCCGAATCATTTTATAAATTTATATTTAATAAATTTTAAATGATTACAATAAATATTAATGATTATCTTTATCAAAGTTTGAATATATGAGAAGAAATTATTTAGTATTTATACTTTTCTCTAATGATTTAAATTCGAATCACTTCATTGATTATAACGTCAAAATTATAGTGCTATGAGGATAAATATTATTTGACAGTAATTATAAATATGTGTACGTAAAAGACATGTTATATTTATTTATATAATATGATGTAAACGTTGATTTTTTATTATTATATTTTCAAATCTAAAAGGTGAATCGAGCGAACTACTAACTTCATAGCAGAGGATTTCTGCATTCAAATCATTTTCAATACGGAAAATATTTTAAAGTTTTAATATGTTTTTAAGTTTAAATCTACGTACAGTTTTTGCTTCATTTGGGTTAATTTTATTTACATGTTTTGTACTCTTTTGCTTGCATAAAAGTTGATCATATGATCCATGCAAGTCAGTTTCTATTTTGTTTTATACATGTTCATCAAGACTCATGCAAATTCAAGATAATTGTCTAATATAATTTTTTTGTGTAATTTTTTTATAATCTCTTTGTTTATAAAATCATGTTCCAATAAATCAAATAATTTTTTAAAATTATGTTGTATGCGGGGTTAGTGGATGAGATATACGAGGAATTTTTATTCCAAATGTAAATTACATTAAAAATTCGATGATTCATTAGTGTTTTTGAAATAGACAAGTACCTAAAAGAGAGAGAAACAAATTAGATAATGATGAAGAACCAAAGAAAAAAGATGTTTCTTCAATCTTCAACTGAGAATATTAAGCTTAATATTTGTTAATTAATCTGTCACCAATTTGAAAAAATTCAACAATTGAAGAACAACATAATGTTCTTAAAATATGACCATGACCACATTTTTCATTCTTCGATTGTTGAATTCTCTAGTTAGCGATAAATTAATTTGTAAGAATTGGCTTAATATTTTCAATTGCTGATTGAAAAAACGCATTTTTATTAATTGTTCATCATTATTTAATTTATTTTGTTCTTTTAATACTTATCCATTTCAGGAATAACCATGGATTGTGAATTTCTTTAATGTAATCGGCATATTTAATAAATATTACTTGTACCTTATCTATTAACCCTGATTAGAACATAGTTTTCAAAAATAATTTAATTTATTTGAACAAAATTTTGTAAACATAATGATTATAAAAAAACATTACGACAAAAAAAATAAAAAATATTAGATAATTATTTCTCATTTGTATAAGTCTTAAATGACATCTATCTATATATAATATATAACATTACGACACAAATTATGCTTTGGTAAATAAAATCCTTTAGTTGCAAAAGAAAGTGATATTCTTATAAGATCATAAGCATTGATTTTTCTTTGAAAATGGATAGCAAAATCAACAGAGAGTAGAGACTTTTTATTTCTCTTGCTCTTATTGTGAATACCATTTTCTTCTTGTTCAACTTGTAATTATTGAGGAAAATGCTCATTTTTCTACACATAAAACAAAACAAGTGGTCAAACTAAAATAGTAAATAATCTCATCAAAATCACTGATGCATATCAAAAAATATTCAAAATTTAAATAATATAAAATATATTGAGTTAAAAAGTGAACTTTGTTTGAGACGAAATGATAGTATAAAAAAATTGTTATGCTTGTAATAGTTAACAAAGATAGTACGATTCAGTTTTTAACGGCAATAAATATATACACTAACAAAGAGTGATAAAACTTTCACATGCATTAGTTAATTGTCATTGGATCCAGTGTCGCTATAGGCTTTAGGGATATTTACAAGAGTGTTAAATGTCGTTAAAAATATTTTTTAGCTACAATTAAGTTATTGTCGTTAATTAATAGCTACTAAAGGTCATTTTCATTATAATGTAATAATTACATATATTTTAGGATAAGATTAATTCTTAAAAACGTATGATAGACATATCTATCTAGAAAATTGTGGATCAATAAGTAGATATACACTTTTAGGATAAAATTATTCTTGAAAAATGATAGATGTATGATAAGAATGATTTTTGAAAATGTAATTGATGTGTCATAAACTTATCTATCTAGAATATTATGGATCATTAGTATAATTATAGATTAATATTATTAATGCTATATTTTATATGAAAATATTTTTGACACTATATTCTAAATTAATGATCACACGTTTGATTTTACATGAATAATTTTATTATTAAAATTATATAGTATACATCAATATATATAAAATTAGATCCACTTGAAAAATCATGATTTTAGCAATCATTTTCATTTTCAAGATAATAACTTTCTCATGACTTATATTATAAGTCTCATTTTATTATTTTATAAAAATATAATGTATGATCATAATATACTATAAATTATAATTATTAAGTTATTTAATTTTCCTAGTTTTACTAGGAAAATCATTTTCCTCCTTTGATAAGGAATTAGTTTTCTTGGAAAAAAAGTTTTGGAAATTTTTTGACTAACATAACATGAAAAAAATTTAACACATCTTTTAAAAAAATATTTTCCTCCACCCACCCTGAAAGTCTACATATTGTCCAAAAATATTTTCCTCCACCCACCCTGAAAGTCTACATATTTTCCTCCACCCACCCTGAAAGTCTACATAATAATAATTTTGACTATTTTTGGCATTTGCCGATTATAATTGATTGTTTCGTTAATCTTCGAATAATTAAGTAGTCTTAACAACATTGATTTTATATATGAGTTTCTATTTCACATTGTAAAGAACTTATCTTATTTACCACTATTTTTCGATGCATCTTATTTTATTTTTCTTTTTAAATATTACCAAAATCTGTTCTTTATTTGTTTATTAAAAAAAATATTGATTAAATTTATTTAAAAGGGATAGGGCATACATACAACGGTGTATGCAGGATTTTTATGGAAGGGTGTCACCCTTTAAAATGAAAAATAATAAATAAAATATTATGACATCATATATATATATATATATATATTTTTAAAAAAACAAAATATAAATAAGATACAATTCACGCTTATTATATACCGTCCAAAGAAACTTTTTAAAAAAAAATATTTAAGAAATTCCATGAGTTTTTTAGAAAAAAAAAAGTATTCAAAATAACTTTTTTTAAAAATAATATTAAAAATTTAAATATTTAATAATTATATAAAAAATATCATAAATTGCAATTATTTTTCACATCAATATAGAAAATCTCTAATGATGACGAAAAAAGGGAGGAAACAAATAGAATGTTATTTTCGTCCTATGTTATATTCACATTGTAAAATTTAGGGTTAACCCATCGGTGCCCCCCTAAACTTGGCACAATCTTCCACTTAGACACCTCAATTGAAGGATTTTCATTTTAAACACTTCATATCGTGTCTCGTTGTGTCATTTTGACACTTTTTGCTGACTAAGCATAGTACGTGTGCTACACGAATTTTGAGCGTGTCAGAGACTTTTTTTTAAATATTCTGAATTTTTTTGTAAATATTTTCTTCTCCTTCTTCTTCCTTGCTTTCTCCCTTCCATCTTCTCCACCTTCTACCATCCTCCATCACCACACAACTTTTTTAAAAAATTCTACAATATTTTACTAGGTTACACTCTTTGATTCTTCCATCTTCTTTGAAAATCGAATTTCTATCTTGATTCATATTCAAAAACAAAATCGATTTCAAGGGAAAAAAAAAAAGAAATCAACTTCTTTCAAATGGAAAAACCGATTTACATTCTTACCTTCTCCATTGAAA
>JAJOOR010029787.1:0-14589 GCA_036250505.1 Solanum acaule | reverse complement strand
ACTACTTATCTGCTATGGTCCATGACTTTTAGATTCTAAAGGATATTCTAAAATAGTTTTATGACTTAGTTTTGTTTTATAAAAGATTTTTAAAAAAATGAAATTTGTTTTGCTTTTGATTACTTAATAGACTATGTGTTAATAGTTTGTTGATTCTTCCACCAAAGGTTAGTTTGTGGGTGCCTCTCACGATGGGTTGTCTCATGAAAATATTGATATCAGAGTCCTATATTTATTGATCTTGCTATACCAAACACTTTGGGAATTTTTATTTTTTTTCATTCCTTCGTGCTATAACATAATTCCAGTTGGTATCTGACAATCCAAATTAGTATCTCACTTCCTCCATTCTTTGTTCGCAGATGGCTCATATAAAAAACTCAGAATGAGTACCAGCTCCAACTGCAGAATTGGCAGTGCAAGGGCAAGGAAGGGGCATAGTTAGATGAATGGGTAGAGGTAGGGAAAAAGCAACACCCACCTAAGGTGAAGCTCAGGCAGGGGCTGGGCCGAGGCCGACAACCCCTCCCCTACCCATGTTCCTGTGGAGGTAGAATTCGAAGAGGGTATTGAACTTGAGATAGTTGCACAAGCTGATGATGCATGCCTTCTACCTATGAATACTGAGGTTGTTTATTAAGTGTTAGCCTTCCTGAGTGGGATAGCAGGCATTGGAGTCACTCCCACTGTGTCATCCACTCAGTCTCCTAGTGCTCATCCCACTGGATTTCATTTGTATTTTGACTTGCTAGATGATGAGTTGGAGATTTTGGATTCATTTTAAACTTTCTATTCACCAAAGTATGTCCTCTATTCCTTTTATAATCAATTTTTATTGGGTGAATCGAAAATTGAACCGTTAACGATAAAAAATTGATAAACAAAAGAACAATAAAAAATATCTTATTGATTTGTTATTGATTGAACATATTTCAAAACCTAAAACCAATAAATCGAACCGATAATGCATAAAATCAAACCAAATCAAACTGACCGATGTACACCCCTAGTTAGTAGTGCTACTTAACTCCTAACCTTTTTTTTATTTGAATAATTTCTCAATAACATTGCATTGTAAGTTGTAACTTTTAGTTTCTTTTCCTTCAGATTTTCATTTAATTCGATTAACCTTTAAAAGTCCAAACAACTTCATTAAAGAAGGAACCTTTCTACAATTTATTTCAATATTTGATTGAGATAAATTTAGCTTCTTGCTTTTATTTTTGGAGGGTAATTTATCTTTCTTTGTTTTTTAATATTCTTTTGCAATAAAGAACTTCTTGATAATAAATACGATGGACTTTATCCTTTAATGAATATGTGGTTGTTGAAATTCTATTTCTAATTATTGAATTGCTATATGTTATGCATTAAGATTGTTGGATTGATTTGTTCATGTATATATTTCAGCATGAACCCTATGAATTGAGTATTCTTGAGATGAGTGGTATCGTTGAGTTCTAAGTTCTTGAGTTCTGAGTATTGAGTTTTCTATATTGTTATTGAGATCCTTGAGTTGATTCATTCATATCTATATTTCAGCATTAACCTTATTTTGAGTTATAAATTTTGAGAATCTTTTAAAGCCAACATCTTGAGAAAGTAAAGAAAAGTTCGAGAAAGAGTTTTAACTAAGATTTGAGCAAGACTCTAAGGGAACTAAGTATTTCCCAAATGTTTCATTTTTACATGAAGAAAGAGAGTATTATTTTGAGAAAAGTAAAAGAGTTTTCAGAAAGATTGAGTACAGAGTCGTTACCTCTTAAAGAGGCCTTTTTGATTGATTATCTCAACCCAAAGAAAGTATTTTTATATTGAGCAAAGAGAAACCTTGTTTTCTAAACGAGCAATGAATTCAGAGATATTTCAGAGCAAATTGCAGATAGAATACTTATGAAAGTCCAATCTATATGTTATAAACATATGAATATACACCTAAATTGAAAAGAGAATTAATTAACTTTTAAGATAAAAAAATAATTCCAATTTAAGTAGATCTCAGTATGTTAGTGACTTGTATTAATTAGGGGTGGGCATAAATATCGAAAAACCGAACCGAATCGAACCGAACTATTTCGGTTCTTCGGTGTTTCGGTTTGGTGTCGGTTTTTTTTTTTTGGAACTTCGATTCTTCGGTTCAGAATTCGGTGTTAGGGTCTCGAAATTACGGTGCACCGAAGAACCAAAGTTTTATTAAATAAATTTAAAAATATTCAAATTATATTATTTAATAATACTTATAAGTTATATATTTTGACTCAAAATATTTACCTGGCCCATTTCAATTTTTAACTTTACCTAGCCCATTTCAATTTTTAAATTTTAAAGCCTAAACAAAACAATAAAGGGCACACTTTATTATTTACACTTCAAAACAGTAAAGGGCACCCAGCCTAAACAAAACTATTTTGATGTTGTTACTTTTTATTGTTAGACTGTTAGTTGTTACTTTGAAGTTTGAAGTGAACAACAATTGTTACTTTATCATGTTCCCTCTTTATTTTTATTCACACCGGAAAACTGATTTAAAAACACCGAACTAAATCGAATCGAAGTAAAAAAAACCGAATCGAACCGATCTAGTTTGGTTTGAAATATGGTGCACACTTTTCTAAAACCAAATACCGAAGAACCGAACCAAAATTTGATTAAACCGAACCGAAGAATTGAACGCCTAGTATTAATAACATGTTGTAAAATGAAAGGAAAATATAAAAATAAAAATACTAAACAAAAAAGGTCCACAATCAATGAATTGATAGAAGTAATTAGGTAATTTTTCACAAATGCATTTAAAATCTTTAATCAAATATTTTAGTACAAAAATACATTAAATAGTAAAAGCATTTCACTCTCGTTCTGCTCTCCGCCGTCGCCGGCAGTCTTCGCCGAGGTTTGATCGGTTCTCTTCTCTTTTATTCATATAGAAGAACAAATAAACCAAATCAAGTTAAAATTTGAGCTATTATTTATCACCGTTTTTTTTAGCGGAACCTGAAATTCTTCATGAAACCTAAATTAAGAAATGAATGGGGTTTTGATTGTCTGGTAGAGATGGAATTTGCAACTAGAATAAGAAAATCTCATGCTTAGATTATTCATGTACAAAGAGCTTGTGATTTGATCTGTATATAATTGTTGTTTGGTAGAGATGGATTTTTGCAACTAGAATAAAATTGAATCATATTTTTTTTTTACAATGTTGTGTTTGGGCCAGCTTCCGCACAACTCAACTAATTGAACTGGATATGTGCTGCTTCCCACCAGCAACATGTATTAGGTAACTTTACCTACCAAGATTTGGATCGTTGGAAAGAAAGACAGACCTAGTGTTTTTTGGATTTGAAAATCATTTTTCTAAAGAGCAAAATGTTTCTTAAGTTTTGAAGTGTTTTGTTTTAGTAGAAGCAAGTAGTTTCTACTACAATGAAAGGCTTCACAGAGTGCCGGAAAGAGAAGTGGTTTTCTTATTTCTAATGAGCCTATTATAAGGGACGTTGTAATATAATATTTGATTATGCTTTAATTAGTAGGATTCCTCGCGCTGTCTTCCTTATGTTAGTTTGATTTATAGATATTTTGTTCTATCAAGTGTTTTTATGAGTTACCTATATATTACTATGTAGTGTGATTTGACGTTATCGGTTTGTTCCATTTCGTTGAATTCTTTTAAATTTTGAGCTTCAAAGCTTGAATGTCCTTAACCAAATTCATGGCATCACCACTAGCTTGGGTTGTTCGGTGGTTCAGGTTGTGTATGACAATTTCAGTCGAGGCCCTGATGCCATTGCTCCTTTTCTGCTCTTAAGGAGAACAAAAATGTTTTTTTTTTGGTAAACTGTGAAGAGTTACCATTGACAGACAAAAATTTACACCTATAGAGCACTTTAGGTAGAGGAGCCATCTTCCAGGAAGGGTACCTTTTCCTCTAAAGCCTCAAACAAAGACAAATCTAGTTACAAAATTTCTGAGCCAAATATCTACATTTACTTGCTTTCCTACTATCCTTCAGGTAATCCACTCTTTTCACTATCTCTTTCTTTATCTGTGTGATTGTAATCTCTGTATTTACTATTGTCCCTCTGATTAGTTTCCAATTTCTTGCTCTCCAAGTGTGATAGATTCTGGCTCCCCATATAGCTGTAGCTATTTTCTTCTTATATTGCTTCCAGTGTCATCCTTTTATCCATTTTAGGCATTCTGTCACTTCAGTTTTTTGTATTTTAATACCCGACCAAGTCTCCAGTGCTTCCTTCACTTTTGTTATCCAGGTACATTCTGCAAATAAGTGTATTTGAGTCTCCAGTTTGCTTTCTCCACATAGGCAACACTTGTGATCTACTATTGGCATTTGCAGTCTGATCATCCTCTCTTTCGTTAGCAGTTTTTCCTGATTTGCTAGCCATATAATAAACCTGTGTTTAGGCAGCATGAGTGAGTTCTATATCAAGTCTGCTACAGGTAGTTTCAACTGCCTACCCAGTAATTGGTTGTAACTACAACTCACATTAGATGCTCCATTGGTCAATAGACAGTAGGTTCCATTAGTATACCACTTTCCCATGGTTAGTTTAATGGAGTTAAGCTTCCTCCAATACCAGCTGCTATCCTTAGAGGGTGTATGTGTCCAAAAATCTTGCTCGTCTTTCATATATAGTCCATGCACCCATCTTATCCATAGTGTATCTGCCTTGCTAGCAATCTGCTATATCAACTTGCCAACTGATGCAATATTCCATAATTTGCAGCTCTTGATGTTCAGTCCATCATTCTTCTTTGGCACACAAATCTTCTCCCATGATACAAGTGCTACCTTCCTCTTGTTCTCCTTATTTCCCCATAGATAATCCCTATATTTTCTATCAACCTCTTTCAAAATACTTTGAGGCAAGATGAAAACATTGCTCCAAAAGTTATAGAGCGAGAAGAGTACAGCATTTATGACCTGCAATCTGCCTGCATATGACAATGTTTTTGAATAGCACTAGTAATCCTGTTGGTTATCTTGTCGATCAGTTGATGGCAATCTATCTTTGTTCATTTCTTTGATGATAATGGCAAGCCCAAATATCTGATAGGAAGATCACCAAGTGTAAATCCCCAGCTACAAATATATTTGACTTTTTCCAGATTTGCCACAAGGCCTGTCACCCTTACTGAAATGGCTCAACACCTCTATCGTCCTTCTTATAGACTTAAGATCTCCTTTGCAAAATAGCATCAAGTCATCCGCAAAAATCAAATGGTTTAGCTTGGTGCTATGACACATTGGGTGAAGCTTAAAGTCTGGTAGTTCTCCTACCTTCTATAGTGCTCTAGATAGATACTCCATGACCAACACAAATAGCAATGGTTACACTGGATCCCCCTGCCTCAATCCTCTCTTCCCTTTAAAATATCCATAATTTTCGCCATTTACCTTGATGGAAAATTTTGTTGGAGTCACACAGTTCATCACTAGTCTTATGAAGGTTTCTGGAACACCATATCCATGAAGTGCCTCATCAATAAACTCCTAAGATACCATATCATATGCTTTTCCGAGAACAAAAATGTTGTTGTACAGGTTCTGAGGGTTCAGTAATATATTGAAGAAACTTTCCATTTAGGGTCCATATTCATTCCTTTTTTTTGTTTCTTTACTCATTTTCTTTTGTAATATTTTAGTGTAATTTGGCTTTGATTCCAAAAGTTTTAACATTTTCTATCATTGGCTCCTTATGTTTGGCTTCATAATTATAGACAATTTTTTCTCTTTCGGGATACCATTGTATTTCTTTAACTGTTTTGGGAGCTTAATTGAACAAAATAAAAAGACATCTACTATCATAATGTTCTCCTCTTTTCTTGTCACTGACAGATCAAGACGCCTCTTTGCACAAATTCTACACTATTGTATTGCTAGTAAGGTGGAAAAAAAAATCAAATCAGAAAAAGAAAATCAAGCATGAATCAAGGTACTTTCTCTTCTTATTTTGTCTGATTCTTTTTGGATTATAAACTTGATGCCTTATTGAGATTTATCAACTTTTCTCTAACAGATTAAGAAAAAATATAACCCTTAATAAGATAATTTAAATTCTTCTTCACAGATAGAGTAAGTATTGCGGTTGAAGGCGATATAGAAGATAGAATTAGTGTCCTACCAAGAAATGTTATTGATTGTATTCTTGAGCTCTTGCCTGTTAAAGAAGCTGCAAAAACTTGTACATTGTCCAAAAGCTGGAGATACGTTTGGAGTGAGCTTCCAAAAATGGTGCTGGATTACGAGTTCTGTGATGAGTTAATAGAAGAGTCTGAATCCAAATTCAGAGAAGTAGTAGATGGGATTATGTTACTGCATATGGGCAAGATTGTGAAGTTTGATCTTGACGTTAGAGTAGAAGATTTAGCTTCATATACAGCTATTGATAGATGGGTGCTTTATGTCACCAGAAACAGTGTCAAGAAGCTACACCTTAGAATTATTAATATTGATGATCGTACCTATACACTGCCTCCTTGTATATTTCACTGTTCAACCCTGACACAGTTGAAACTTGCTAGATGTTCCTTTAAACCACCTGGTTCTTTTCGTGGATTTCCCAATCTTGTAACCCTTCAGTTGGCATCGGTAACCTTTTCAGAGCATTGTGTTATCAAGGCCCCTCTTCTTGCTAATTTGACCTTGAACTGTTGTGATGGTATGCAATACCTAAACATTGTTTCACCAGTGTTGAAGTCCTTGTATGTTTGTTACCCTCACTCCTATATCGCACTAAATTGCTTCATGAACTGCAAGAATTTGAGAGATTTAGGACTTGTGTTTTCCAAAGTGGTTGATAATCCAAATCATGATCATAGATCAACGTTGGTGAAACTTCTTGGTAGCTTGCCTGCACTTGAGGTACTCCTGTTGGATTCACTTTTCATTGAGGTAAGACATGAACTTGTTTTTTCATTTGAATATCTCCTATAGTGATTTCATTCAAGTGAGATTGTAATCATTGTATTTGCTCCAAAGCTTTTGAGTGCAGACGTAGTTCTATCAAGTGGTCCTCCTTTTATGCTCAACTGCTTGCGGAAGCTGTCCCTCTCTGTTGACTTTGGCAAATTGGGTCATATTTCTTGCGTTCTACAATTAATCAAGTGTTCGCCCAATTTGAATGAACTTGAGATTACGGTAAGAAATGTTAAATATATCTGGTGGTTCTTTTTTTTTGCTCTTTATATATTTGAAGTTGAAGATAATGGTGTTTGCTTATACCATTAGGTCAAAGGTACCGATGACAATGTTGAAGCATTTGTGAAATGTCTAAAGATGCCTGGCTGCTTGGAACTATCACTCAACAAGCTAGAGTATGTGAGTTTCCATGGTTTTGCGAGTCCAAACTGTGTAGAGGTTTTTGCTATGCTATTCATTTTTCAGGCACCATCTTTGCTAAGGATCTTCATAGAACAACCGATAGGAACTAAATCCAGTAAAGATTTGAGTGGTTTACCCAGAGCTTCTCCTAAGGCTGAGCTAATTATAAGTTAGATCGATACATTATCTGATTGTTGTCGATAAAGTTATCTAATATGTCACAAATGTTGATCCAATTTTCTTCCATATTTACTGTTGGGAAAGTATGACTGATGGCAGTCCTGATATTCCAATATATCTGAATCTTCATCTTTTGACAGTTGAGCTTGTTTTGGTCTCTATGTCTATACATGAGGCCAACTAGTAAGATTAATTTGTGAATGTTGTTGTTGGGTTTGATATCCTACTGTTTTTGAGGATAAAAACATAAATATAGTACTACATAAGATTACGTATTATAAGTTCTAACAGGAGTTTTTACTTTTCAGAACATAGTAGTAGAATTTTATCAAAATATAACAAAATGGGGAGTTTTATTTTTATTTTACAAACAGGGGAAAATATTGTCAATTTAATCACGTTATTTAAGCATACCAATTACCCTACAATAACCTTTCCTTATTGTATTTTCATAAATTTCTCACATTTTCTCCTTAAATTTTTCATACATGTATATTTCTTCTTTGAGTTTCATGCTTTCGTCCATGATTTTTCAAATTTTATTTTACAAAAAAGTGATCTGTAAATAAATTTTCAGACACAATTGATACAAATTCGTTGTTTGAAGTTGAGAGAAGTATTAAAAACACTTCTAAACTTGCATATATAACTTACATAAATCCGATAGTGTAAAACCTATATTACCTTTTATCCCTATTATTTTCCTAATTACACAAATCTCATATTTTTTAGGCATTTCGGATACATGATTAAGGATCCGGATACATTATTATTGATACATTATGTATCAATCTGTTGCACTTAATGGGGAAAAAAAACGGAAAAATCAAATTAAGATCTCATAGTATCCATCTGTTGCATTATTTAAGGAAAAAAATACTGAAAATTAAATTAAGATCCCACAAATTGCGCTATTTCATTCCAAGTTATTGTCAAGAATTCAATCATAGTGTAACAAATCAAAAAATTCAAAAATTAAATTTCTTCTTCTTGTTCATCGTTCTCTATTTCATAAAAACTTTTGTCGAAATTTTGGATAAGCGAGGTGAGTTATGAAGGATACAAAAGTGATGGAATTGTTGTTGGACAAACGATTTCTTTTGTGAATCTTCAAGTTCATCGAATATCCTTTCGATTTTGATTCAAGATTGTCGAAAAATTTGAGATTCATAATTCTTCTCCCAATTCATTGAAAGATCCTTTTAGTTTTGATTCAAAATTTTTGAAAATTTTGAGTTTCAAAATTATTCTCCTAGTTTATCGAAGATCCTTTCAATTTTGATGCAAAATTATCGAAAAATTTGAGAAGATACATCATGAAGATCCTTTCAATTTAAATTGATAAGTGTTGTATTTCTACTAGATACATTAAATAAGAAAGTGTTGCTATAGGGAGGCTAGCTGTGTCGCGGATATTATGGCTAATATAGGAGCAAAGGAAAAGAAATAATTTTTCTTCACTGATGTTACTTTGTTGCCAACACAAGTTAAAGCTGTTGTAAAGATTGACCAGGATCAACTTCCTAATCTCAGAGTTAGAATCAAGAGGAAGCAATTAACTTTAGGATTGAATAACCATCTTTTGATCTTTTTTTGCTGTAGCCTTTTTGCTGTGTACATGTACCAGAAAGAATATTCATAGGACACAAGTTATACGAGGAGGGACCTGTTTATTCTTTGTTCTCCACATAGAGGTAAATATAAGACTCCTTCTAATTGTATATCTCTCTTCTTAGTGGATATATACAGGTTGGGGTCTGCCTAACCCCTATATTATCAAAAAAAAAAAAGTGTTGCCCATAAGATTTTAGGTTTGAGATCGATACATTATTGTTTGGTAATTGTTATGTATCATATACATTTAGTATAAATTCGAATTTACGTATCATAACTAAAAAATTAGTGCATGATACATTATTATTTATGTATCTTATTTTGTTTGAGAAATACTATATTTTAAAATTAAAAAAAATAAATCATTATACATGTAATTGTTCCAAAATAGCTTCTTTTTTTTGTGTGATACATAACACAAAGTTTATGTATCAAGTACATTTATATTGAACATGATAAACACTAATCGAAGATTCAACAACATTAGAGTTATGTATCAATACCTTAAATATGAACATTATACATTGCATAACACAAAGGTTATTGTAGCAGTGATGTACCAGATCAATGATAACACTAACAAAGACTAATTTAAGACTCAAAATAAATGAGATACATTAAAAATTTGTATCTTTGATAGTGATGGCCGTGCAATGGCGACTCCAACTTTTTTTTTGGACATTTTTCAATAGTAGATACATTAAAAGAAAATAAATATTTTTCAAGAAAAATTTTCAACGATGATATGATTAATTAAAATTGCAAAGGTTCAATAAGATTTCAATGGGGGTAGGAGGAGGTAATTTTATTTTTATTTTTTAAGATGAAAAAAATAAAAAATAATTATAAAAGAATTGAAAATTGAAGTGATGGAAAGAAATCTACCTCTTGAATAATTTGAAATCATTAATTGGAAATAGAAAAGATTTGAAATTCAAAAATAGATTAATTGATATAATTATGGAGAGATTTGTAGCGTGAAAAAAGGAAGGAAAATCATGGGTATAAGATTTCAAATTAATGTATCCGGAAAATGGGATGATGGGAGGAAAAGAAGGGATTTTTGATATTTTTTGAAATGATAGGGAAAATTAAATAAGAAAATATGATAATAAATGGTGTGTAGTTAAGTAATTTTTCCTTAGTTGTATCTCTGTTTATGTTAAATTCATCCTCGATATGCCATATGACATAGTAAGTGGTATCAAAATCATATAGGAGCGTGAGACTCTTAATAAAAAGTCAAGAGAAGTGTTAAAAATACTCTCAACTTTGCGATAATTTAGAAGTGTATTTAATTCATGATGTAAGATCGGAGGTGTATTGGAGTTTAGCCAATAGTTTGGGGATGAAACTAATAATTTACGTCAAGTTTAAGAGAAACTAATAATTTGCGTCAAGTTTAAGAGTGTTTTTAATACTTCGAAATTTTATTGATGAATAAGACTTTATATTTATTTTTTACGTGTATTTATTGATGAACAATACAACTTGATAAGTAACTAACTATATATTAGTTTTTCAGGAATAAACTTAGATGGTATAGTCACAAAATTTGATATTTTGTTTCATTCCTTGCCTCCTAACATCTCTTTCCATGTTTGAGAGTCTCCTACTTCCATAGCATGATTTGTCTAAGAAACTTCAATCATAAAATCTCTAACAAAAAAATATTATTTTTCATTAATGGAATGATACATAATTATTACTCTTCTTATTTTAATTTATTTGTCTTAGTTACTATTTGACCAATCAAAGAATATTTTCTTTAATAATAATTCGTTCAAGAATTTTTTAAATATTTTGATCCATTAACTACTATGACTTATAATATTTTTCTTATATAATTTCTAAATATATAAATTTATTATTAAAAATATGAGAACTTTATGTTTGAATTCACTATGTACAATAGTTAGCTTGACTCTTATACTCCAAATCAAGCAAAACGAATTGAGGCAAAGAAAATAACTTTTTGTAATGCTTAGAACAATAGGCGTTTGGCCATGCGATATCATATCGCGATATGGTATCATGAGATGGAATCAGCGTTTGGACATGCGATTTTACGCTGATTCCATCTCATGATTCCATATCATGAGATGTGTTTCCATATTCTTCAAAAACCATGATATGGAATTATATGGGGATTCCATATCATGATTTGAGATATTTTAATACAAAAATTGATCCACAAGTTTATATTTTGTTAAAACAACCCCACATTTATATCTACTAACCATTTATTTCATACGTAAATAAAATTTATAATCACATCATTACTTTTTAAAATTTATTATACTCACCGACATAAAATTTATTATTCTCACCAACATATAGTCACTTTAACCCACACCAACATATAGTCATTTATTAGAAAAATTAATTTATTATTCTCACCAACATATAGTCATTTATTACAAAAAATAATTTAATGATTTTTAAACTTAAAATAAAGTTAAATCACAATATATAAGATCACAACAGTATTAAATTAAACACATATAATCACACTTAAGTCTTTTGAGTTGAAATTATTAGTGTTTGTGAATACTCATCATATATCAAGAAAAAACAACAATTAATAACACCCAACAAGTCAATAGTATTTTGTTTTCATTATCATATGATTACCATCGATCATATCACCATGAATACAGTTGCTTTAAGTCACTTGGAAAAGGGTTGACATAATTTGCAAAATAAAAGCCATTTTCCCTAACCAACCAATAACATATATTACCACGACCTTCACATTTGTCTGATAAGCCTTGATCAAAAACATAAAACGTCAAGGTCTTGGTAACCCAAACAAATTCACATTGATACCTAGTTGATTCCCAAAGATCTTGCCGAAAACGCCAATGAAAGCCCTCAGGATCAGGATTTAGGAAATGAGATCCCAAATCACTATGTCTAGACCAACAACGAAAAAATAAAGGATTTGTTCCAATTGGGAGGTCACTAACAATCCATATTTCATAGTGAGCTAGAGCTGACTTAGTAGAATTAGTAGCAACAACTCCACTCAAGGACAAGATAAATAAAAATGAAAAGATTAAACTAGTGATCATATAAAAATTCATGTTATGAGTTTTTTTTTAAAGAATGTAATTTCATGATACTCACAAGATGAAAGGATAAATTATATATTCTTGAGAAAAAGTTCCATTATTTTAGTCAAACTATGTTTTATTACACAATTAATGTCCAAGTTAGTGAAATAACATTTTTAAGCATTAAAGATTTTTTCACATTTATGTGATTGGAAATAATGACAAGTTCTAATTATACTAATATTTAAATTGGATTTGATCAATTGTCTAATGAGGTGACAAAAATAGTCCATGAAATCATATACAACTCGTTCAAACATGGATTGTTTATTGACTTACTTATTATCTCAGCCCAATTCATTTCAAACCATCAAAATTTTGGTTGATATCTAACCCAAGTTGTGTTAGGATCGAAATAAGTAGGTGTAATGCGGAAGCTAGCAAAACAAATCTTGAAAGATCACGAGTAAGAAGACAAACAAGAAACACACCAAAAGAAAAGACACAAAGATTTAACGTGGTTCGGTCAATCAACCTACATCCACAAAGGAGATGAGCAATCCACTATAAATATGAGAGTACAAAATATAGAGAGAAACAATCTCAACCAATTCACTCGGAATACAAGGAGGTACACAAAATTCTCCCCCATAACTGCAACTCTCAAACCCTAGGACTACATTGTGAATGTTAATTAAGTTAGAAGGAACAAGCCTATATTTATAGAGTCCTAAAACTTTTTCCTACTAGAAAAGGACTAGCCACTGCAAAACCTTTTCCTAAAAGGAAAATCTAATTATGGTAAGAAAGTCAGGGCAAATAAAACCCAACAAATCTCCCACTTGACCTGAATTTCTCACAAAATAAATTCGTTCACCTTCTTTACATAATCTTCAACAGTTTGCTTCTCCTCTCCATAATCTCCCCCATCAAATCTACGTCTCGACACAGAGAACCTCTATGAAACAATTTCTCCAACACAAATCTTCATTACTGTCATAAAGGTTGCGGCTAAAACTACACCCGCCAAGATGAACACCCATCTCTAACCTGGCTCCATCATTGAATCTGGCTCTTATACCACCTGTTAGGACCGAAAATAAGCAGGTGTAACGTGGAAGCTAGCAAAGTAAACCTCGAAAGACCACAAGTAAGAAGACAAATGAGAAACATATCAAAAGACACAAGATTTAACGTGGTTCGGTCAATCGATCTACGTCCGCAAAAGAGATGAGCAATCCACTATAAATATGAGAGCACAAAATACAGAGAGAAACAACCTCAACCAATTCACTCGGAATACAAGGAGGTACACAAAATTCTCCTCCATAACCGCAACTCTCAAAATCCTAGGACTACATTGTGAATGTTGATTAAGTTAGAAGGAACAAGCCTATATTTATAGAGTCCTAAAACCTTTTCTACAAGAAAAAGACTAGTAAAATATTAAAATATTTTCCTAAAAGGAAAACTTATTTATGGTTATAAATCAGGGCAAATAAACCCAACCAC
Organism: Solanum acaule; assembly: GCA_036250505.1. NCBI lineage: Eukaryota > Viridiplantae > Streptophyta > Magnoliopsida > Solanales > Solanaceae > Solanum > Solanum acaule. Next base: position 882 of record JAJOOR010029787.1, on the reverse strand, counting down.
TGTTGTTGGGAAAATAAATACAGAGAGAAACAACCTCAACCACTCTTGTTAGACGACTTGTGTCCCGATAACATGATAAAAGAACAAAAGGACAGGCACACCAGATATGTTTGTATCTTATCCTGCCAACAACAAAGAAGTATTAGCTAGCACAATTAACAATCAGTTCATGTGCAATATGGTCATTGGACATAGGACTCGAGTGGAATTTTACTATTTGTTGAAGTATCACCTTTTTTTTTAATGTATAATTAATAGTTTTTAACACAATAGTTTTTAATAGCTTAGAAGGTGTATTAAAGAAGGTTGCATATATGACGATGTTGCGAACAATTAAGAAAGTGATACAAATATTTTTAGACACTTCTTACCATGATAAGACTAATACTCTCTCCGTTTATGTGACACATTTTAGAATTCTAGATTTAAACACATATATTCGCACTTAAGTCTTTTGAGTTGAAATTATTAGTGTTTGTTAATACTCATCATATATCAAGAGAAAACAACAATTAATAACACCCAACAAGTCAATAGTATTTTGTTTTCATTATCATATGATTACCATTGATCATATCACCATGAATACAGTTGCTTTAAGTCACTTGGAAAAGGGTTGACATAATTTGCAAAATAAAAGCCATTTTCCCTAACCAACCAATAACATATATTACCACGACCTTCACATTTGTCTGATAAGCCTTGATCAAAAACATAAAACGTCAAGGTCTTGGTAACCCAAACAAATTCACATTGATACCTAATTGATTCCCCAAAATCTTGACGAAAACGCCAATGAAAGCCCTCAGGATCAGGATTTAGGAAATGAGATCCCAAATCACTATGTCTAGACCAACAACGAAAAAATAAAGGATTTGTTCC
>JAJOOR010029786.1:0-24675 GCA_036250505.1 Solanum acaule | reverse complement strand
CACAACCCCCACCCCAGGACACCTCCACCCACACCCAAAAAAAAATTCAATTTTTGCCCCTAGCTATCCTATCCCTCACCCTCATATCCACCCCCACCCCCCATTTTTCTAGTTTTTATTTTCAAAAACAAATAGTGCAATTACGGATTTTATGATAAGTGAGTGATATATGGGTATATATGGATTCTCATGTTTACCCATTTTGTTCATATTTGTATGAGGTTATATAGGTAGAAGTCCATATTTACCCATTTAAGAAAATATGAGTGATCTATATAATTTAATATGCAAAAAATGGATCCATTTCAATTATATGGGCTAAAATTATCACCTCTACTTTACACTATGAGATTTATGTAAGTTATACTTTTATTTTTGACTTTAAAATTACTAAAATATTTAAGTTCAAATTGACCTAATTCAAATTATCTTGAGCCCAACCCAATGTGTTACCTTATAAAGTATTTTTATGATGATAAAAATGGAAAAGTTAATTAAAGATTGTGTCTAATTATATTCTTGTTTATTTTTGTAACAAAACAACAACCAAAGTCAAGGCCTATTAATTTGTTGCAGAAATTAATAGTAAATTTCCTTATCCAAAATTAACGATTATTATGTTTATTTTGCTATTAGGTTATTTAATTGTACTACCCAATTCTTATAAACATGACGTACACTTCAACTAGTATCATGTTTATTTGTTTGTTTCATTGTTTAGTACTTTAATTCGAAAAAAACAAAAAGCCTTTTATTTTACCAACCAAAACAAATTTATTAGTAATTGTAAGTGTGTCATATACATACTTTAGTCATAAACTTATTTCCTTAATCTCTATATAGATTAATACATTAATCATATTCATACCAAATACTTTTGATAGCTTTAAGCATTTCCATTAATTTTCTCAACAAGATCGCGAACTACATCAATAGTAAGCGGCTTCTGATAATAATAATCAAGGCCAACATCCACGAATGATTTCTCCTCTTCTTCTTTTTCGCGGAAAGTCATTCCCACAATCAAGCTATCAACATGCATATCTCGAAGTTCCTTAGTTGCCTGCATAATATAGAAAATATTTCTAATAGTTTTTCCTTGAATTACGTCTAAATTAAGATGTTCAAACAGAAACTAAATTACGATTTATAAAGCATACTTGAAGACCGTTCATTACTGACATATCCAAGTCCATCATAATCAGATCAAAGCATGCATCATTGTGATGAACAAGAACCGCTTCTTGACCATCTTTCGCCTCCAGAGTTTCCACACCAAATTTCCTTAGCGCATTCACTCGTTTTTTCTTTCTGATAGGCCAACTCAAAGAGGGAAATGCAAGGGGCGTTAGCGGTCTTTTTTGCCTCGCCTGCTACTGGGAAGAGAGAGCCGCTGTCATTCTTCGCTTCGTTCGAGAATCAACTGCACATGAATAGGCTCTTCCTTAGGCCTTCAAGGAGGAAGCGACTTTTTTCCAAAATTCCGGGGAAAATCAAATGGAATTCTTTTCGTAAGGCAAGACTAAGAGCTGTAAGTTTTTTCTCTACGTTCGTGTTGTTCAGTGAAGAAGATGATTGGAATGATGACATTTTTTCTGAGATTAAAAACTTAAATGTTTTATCTCGATAGTACTCAAATAAGTGTGCTAGACATATGTATATTATATAGATAAATAAACAAGTAACAATACTTTCTCATCAGTCACATTTGGTAAAGTACATTAAAGAAGAATTACAACTAAGTTTTTGGATCACCCTACTAGATATTATCATTATTTATTTTCGTACTATATGTTAATAAGTTATGTAAAATAGGAAAGAAGCATTTAAGAAGATGCCAAAAGTGTTACTTCCTCTCCCAAATCATATGACATCATAATCTAAATTTCGAAAGTCAAACTTCTTTGTTTTGACTGTAAATTTGGACATACAATCTTTGTTTTTTTTATTCTTTCTTTTACATAGTTAGAAACTAAATAAAGAGTAATATAAGCCACAAGAATTAAAAAAGTAAAATGTTTAAAGGGCATACGAATAAATCATGGTCAAAGATTTTCTTGTTTGACTTTTGAAATTCAAATTATATCATATATAAAATTGTACGGAAGGAGTATCTCATACCGCAAATTTCATTCCTTTTGGTAAAGAGTCATTTTGAAAGTGAAGTTGAGTTCACACATACTTTGCCAAAACCAACAGCAGGCCAGAACATAGACTCAAAGTCAAAATGAATGACATTAATGAGAATGGAGAGTATTTGATTCACACATAGCTACAGGTTTGACAGGTTCATTTCATTGGAGAAAGGTTGCTCACCCACAATGCCTAGCATTGGTTGCAGTGTTAACTGCTGCTAAGGCTACATTGAAGCCAGGGAGACTGGTGGCAGTGTTTGCTAAGGCTGCTTCTAGAGTAATCATCCTACTAGCAGTTTGCTCTGTCGGCTATTGAACAAAATGTCTCGGATATGAGAATTAAAGAAATCATAACAATGTTCTCCTACAATAAGCAAAACTTACATGTTACAACAAAATTAAAAACATCTGTATAAAATAAGTGAGTAACATTCTAGAAACTGAAACAACATTATCATAGGCCATTACATTCTCACATAGTACGACATTAGGATGCCTTAAAACAACATCGATCCTCTGAAAAATAAAAGTAATGAAATGAAGTTAAAGTAGTAATACGTTACACCTTGCCCCGTCATACTGCTCCAAAAAAAAATAGGAAAGGTTTCCAACACCATACAATACCTCCCACTAAAAACTTGAAAGCAGAGGCCACCATGTTCTTCACATACACCAAGGCCATAAACAGTAGCCTGGATATGACATTAGTGGGGTTCAGATAAATGAAATTGCATGCCCCCATGTTCTTACTCAGCTTTTTCTCTCTCTACTGGTTCTCTTGTTCAACTTGAAACTGGCTGTGATGATCTTCTTAGTCTCATCCACAATGCTTCAAACCTGACCTTCATCCAAGAGTAGTCCAGATATCTGAAGTCCAGAGAAAAATATTGTTGGCTTATACTAGTCCACCGCAATAGAGACCAGGTCCATTGACAAAAATAGTTAATAAAGTATTGAAGTTAGATGCTGAAGATAAAAGACCCACAGTGTTTTACATGGAGATTTCTTTGCTAAAGGGAGGAAAAAGTCATGACCTGTTGTCTCACAAAATTTCTCAAGGCTCCACCAACTTCAAGCAACTCGTAATTACAAAATCAAGTAATTACAGTGGATTAAACTTTTAATCCTATTACCCTTGTAATACATCTATTACAAGCCAACTAAGCAATAACTCTATTGTCCACTATACCAACTAACTCTAGCCTATATAGACTTCAACACTACACCACAACTAACACTAGACACTTAATCAGATCACAATGATAATAGAAGAAACAATCAACTATCCTTTATAACTTAGTAGTAGATTTACAATATAAGAGCACAAGACACAAAACTCAAAAATCAAATAAAGACGCTGCAACACTCAATCAGGTCCCTTGTTGAGTATGATCAATGCTCTTCCTTGAAATGATTTTTGCTTTGTGAATAATCTTGATTGTAAGAAATCTGCCTTGAATGGTTTTATTACTATACCCAATATTTCACCAGCCTATAAAAATTTCAAAATGATAAGCCTGATAATGCGAAAGACATGTTTAATGATAAACAAATCTACCACTTGAGAAACAATCTTATGCCAAACATACTTGGTCAAACACTTCTTTTTCTTGCTCATTTTCCTCTCTGAGCAATTCTCTTCTATGGGAACAAAAGTCTTCAGATTTTGCTCTCTCTGCTCTGCTTGTTCGACTTAATCACATCCGCAATTCTTCAGACCTGACCTTCATCCAAGATTAGCCCAGATATCTGAAGTCCAGAGAAGAATACACAATAAGATATTAAAGGTCATGAGGAGTAATAGTAAAATCGTACAACATTCTCATCCGATCCAATGGTTGGTGTAGCCTTTTCTTATTTTCGATTTAGTGGCTTTATGAAAATCCCAAAAGTCAAGTTTTATTCAAAATAGTTGATAATTAATCATTTTGGCTGACTTTTTTTACGTAAATAATAATTAGAAAGGAGGTAGGAACTAGAATAAATAGTTCAGTAGCAACAAATGCAAAAATAATTAATCATTTTGACTGGCGGTAGGAGTTGAATAGGTTATCTTTTGCTTGAAGTACAACAATGATCTCGATTAAACCTTGCCAATTGTCTGTTTAAAACTCTGGGAAAGGTGGGCTAGTAGGTTAAAATGATACACAATCAATAACTAGTTTACTGTGTGAAGGCCAAGTAAACAACCGATGAGATTATGGAAGTAATATTCTTGCATTTGTTGCTACTGAACTATTTATTCTAGTTCCTACCTCTTTTCTACTTATCATTTATGTAAAAACAGTCAGTCAAACCAATTAATTATTAACTAATTTGAATGAAACTTGTCTTCTGGGACATAAAGCCACTGAAATATAAAATAACAGAAAGGCTATATTAAACATTGGACCAGATCTGAATGCAAATCGTAAGAGTTAATTATTTCAGTATATTGAGTATTTAAAGAAAAAAGAAAAGTCCAATGAAAGCTCTAATAATTCTACCGAACTTATAGTTACTGGCATCTGAATGAAAGAAGTAACTGACCTATAGGCATTTATTTAATGAGTTCAACATATTTTCACATATTTCAGACTCCTGTGATGGATGGAAGCAGAAATGTTGCAATCCAAAAATCAAAGTACCATAATACATGTTGAGGACATGTTTTGGTTTTCCGGATCCATTAGATGGTACTGCTGAATTTCTGTTGAACCAGGAGGATGAAAACCATTGTTTTAATGATGAATTTGGCTTATTCTATCTAGTGGCTGGGAGCTCGGCGTCAACCTCCTTGCTTGAAAATACTCATGCTTTCATTTCTGCTAATACTAGCAATGGAGAGAGAATAATAGATGTGGTTACAAAGCATAAATTAAGATGAACTTAGAGAAGCTAAAAGGGATATAACATATAAGTTAGTGTTAATACAACATAATCTTTTCTAGTAGTTGATACAACATATTTGAATCTTCCTTGAATGGATGATATCCGCATAATGTTTTTTCTGTAATCTTTTTAGATATTATTTGAAATCTATAAAATATGAGAATTGCTTATTCTATATTCAAAGAAAGAGGTCTTTATTTAAACATTAGTTTACATAACTATGAGGCAGACAATTCAATATGTCCCGACAACAAGGAGCATTGTTGCATATGTTTGGTAAAGGGCACTTAAATTTCAAAATCCCTTCTCCCCTAAGTTTGTAAGCTTAAGTTTGATTCAGCCTAATTTTTTTGGTTCGTGTATTCTAGGATGAATATTTTGATGGGGAAGAACTTGGGAAAATTGATTGTGACCATTTGTACACTTGATAACACTTTTCCAATATGTGCAAAAGGAGAATGTCGGCTATGCTACCTTGAGAATTCATGCATTCCATGTTGACTTGGCTTCAACTAATCATAAATTGGGAATGGTTCACTCAGCTCTGATCTTAAGCTCTATTGAACAACCAATGCAGAATAACACAACCAGTCAGTTCACCTAGCCCAAACTAAACTGATTAGTTAAAGCTGAGTGACCATTCAATGCATGAATTCTCAAGGTAGAATAGCTGACACTATCCACTTGCATGGCACAAGCATTCTCGAGCTTATTCCATTCTTTGATGCAACCAACATAGTATAAATGTGCATAATCAATTTTTGCAAGCTATTACCCATCAAAATACTCATAAGAAACAGGAGTCAAAAAAAGAAGAAGGTTGGAATCGAACTTAAGTAAGCTAACAAACGTAAGGAGGGAGGGTTATGATTTTAGTGCCCTTTGCCAAGCATGAGAATTGGATAGGTTGAATTGTCTCATACTTATGTAGACTAATGCTTAAATAAATATCTCTTGCTTTGGATTGAGGATAAGGAATTCTCAAATTTTATAGATTTCAAATATGGTATTACTACTTCTAGAAGTGCTCCTGTTAGAACATCACATACTAATATAAGGCAAGGACATGATTTCAGATCCACCAGTTCCTGAGAAGGAGTCTCAAAGGATTATCATTTCATATATCATCATATCATATTATACTAAAACTGGGAAGAATTTTAGGCAAAAATTAGATTACGGGTTTACCCCTACATTAAATTTAAATGTTCTAAATTATTTAATAAATTAAAGATAAAATTATAAATCATCATATTAGTACATTAATCAACCACCATAAAGTCTCTTGAATATGTATTCTTTGTATTAATTTCATGTTGGAGTAAATTCATGATTTTTTTGTTTTGTTCCTCTTCCAATTGAAAATATGAATGCCTATGTTTCCCCTTCACAAAAAGGAAAAAATCATACAAACCAATATTATATTCTTTTATATATAATATAAATATTTGTATTAATGTGAAGTGTGTTACATAAATTTATTACCACTAACTCTCCATTATGTGAATATATGTAACTCCCACTGATTATATTTATCATGATTTTTAATACACCTCTCATACTCATCCATGATCTCAAAGGGATTAATGCATATTCATGACAACTCTTTGTGTTCCTTAATCCTACCTATAAATAGTGACATTTGACACAATATTATACACACTTAAAACAGTTGGAAAAATTGGAGAGAAAATCTTTATGCTCTCTTCTCTTTTCCCTTTTTATTTGTTTTGTTTAGTGTTTATGTTTCTTGTTTGATGTTACTGTACAACTTTCTATTGTTTTGTCGTTATTATTATTGAGAATTTACAATAGTTTGTTGCTTTGTAAACATTAGCCCCTAATAAGTATGTGGTATTTTAGTATCCTCATTTGTATATTGTATTTGTACTATAGTTAGTTATTTTACTTTATGCAATTTTAATCAATTTTATAATTAAGGATGTATTTTTTTTATTAGGAAGATATATGTTCTTTCTATCACAAAAATGATGGATTATTTTTGGTAAATACAAATAGATTTGAAGAGGATAAAATATGTCATTTGCAATATAAAATTTGCATGAAATATTTTGGAATAAATGTTCTGGAACTAGTGTATAAAAAATACGATGAGCAAAAATTAAACACAAATTTGTTTGAGGGGAAAACGTAAATTTAAAGACCCAACAAAAAAATCAATAATAATTGACCAATATTTACCAGTGCAACCTACTCGAGCTATCAAAGCCCAAAATTCGCTCAGAATGCAAAAAAGAAACATGTAAAACTTAACGTTATTGTCACTAACGGAGAAAGTGAAGTTCGACTTGATTAGAAATCTTTCAGATGAAGCTTTACACTCAATAATCTCAATATCCCGAATGCTGAAGATTCCTTTGGAAATCCCTGTCTCGACTTTATTTGGATTTACACCAAATCAACAATCTTTGTTCTATAAGTTTCGCCATTGTAGACAATGTTCTTTCATCACTCTCTTTTAATGTCAAATTATTTCACTTGCATCACCCCTAGAACTTGGGTGTGCTTCGATTACATGCTCCGGTGGATTGAGTTTTTGAAAAATGATTCTTTTTTTAAGGAATTCACTTTCTTGTGATAGAACCACTATAACGAGTTGGTCCATATGGTTTTTAATATCAAATTCAAGAGAGCAAGTTGTTAGGAAGAGAGTTATACCTAAAGGAAACATATTTCAAGGAAAATTTATTTAATTTGTGGAGTTAAACTAATATGTGCTAAAAGATAGTTCATCTGTTTAAAGGTTGTGTCAATAATATGACCCTAAAACTCAAAGGTTAATTGCTTATTGGTCGAGAATACTCTAATCGAAATCCTTAATCATTGTAAATTGTTGGAGAAACTGACCCTTCACCATTGTTTCTATATGTCGATTAATGTGAGCATTCATCGAATCTTAAGTTACTAGAGAATTCTAATATGCGTGAACAAAATTTTTGCCTAATTTATGAAAGCCTAGATAAATTGGTGTTCTTAGATATCTAGGATTTCAAAAATTAGGCAAATTTTTCGTTCATGCATTTGAGAAATCTTTAATAACTTGTGTTTCTGGTGACGAATGCTCACATCGATCGACATGTAGGTACAATGAAAATAGGTCAATTTCTCCAACACCTGGTAATTCTCGAGGATTTCAACTAGGGTATTCTTGCCCATTAATCAAGCTCTGAGTTTTGGGGTCCTAACATTAATACAACCTTTAAATGGGTGACCATATATTAGCACGTATTCATTCAGCTCCACAAATTGGAGAAATCTCTCTTGGAATATGTTTCATTTTGGTCTAATGCCTTCCTGAACAACTTCCTCTCCTGAATTCAATACAAAATACCATCCGGACAAACTTGTTATGGTGATTCTATCACCAGAAAGTAAAGTTTCTTCAAGTTTTATTTTTTTCATTTTTCAAAATCTCAATTCATCGGAGCATATAATTGGAGAACCACCAAGTACGTGGGGAGTGATGCAAGTGAAAAAAATTCATCATTAAAAGAGAGTGATGGAAAAACCTTGTCTACAATGGAGAGACTTCTAGCACGGTGATTGTTGATTTGGGGTAGATCCAGAAAAAGCCAAGACAAGAATTCCAAAGAAATCTGCAGCGTTTGGAATATACGCTAGTTTAAATAATTGTCTGTATATTTTAAGTGGTCAATACAGGTTGTGCTTATTACTTTTCTTTTACATACGTGTATTTTCAGTCTGCTGTAGCTTTTTTACTAGAAAGAGGCAGCAAATTTCATTTGCAAAGTTGTATTTGCACGTGTACATTGGAAAGTAGGTTGTATCAACCAATCATTTTATCAAACAATCAATCTAATGTTGACAACTTGACCTTCAATGGAACTCTTAATGCTACTAGTAATTCAACTCCTGCTAATATGCCAACAAATGGAAGTTCTACGACAATAAGCGATGGTAGAATCTAGATTAGAGAGGTATTCAGCAGTGGCTTCAACTAATGCATAATAACTATGTCCAAGTTCTTGGATACCAACTTTCATCTCTTGACATATTAGCACGATTTTAATTAGTAATAGAATTAAGAGTTTCATTGAAGGTCATGATGTCAGCATTCAATCTTGATCTCTCCATCGAGATGCAACAGAAACTGGTAAGTCATTTGATAGAATGATTGATTGATATTTTAGAGGCCTCTTTCGTAATAGAAGAAAGGTGTTAGATCGAGGAAGATTTTTATGTGTGGCAAATAGGAGAACAGATGTAATAAACTAGTTCCAACAGCATGTTCCTCTTAGACAGAGTCCAACTAGGATTAGGAGAAGAAGTTTTAGTGCGGAGAAAGAAGTTCAAGGCGGTGAATGAAGTACAAGATGTGTGAGTTAGTTTAAGGCTACAAGGAAAGGGAAGTGGTAAAAGATCACCGATTTCAACCTAAAGTAGGAAAGGTTTCGTGCCTATGAATAGGGTAGGGTTTTTTACAATGATTTTTGCGCGCTGATATAGAGAGATACAAGCAGAACCCAATCAAGTAAGAGAGAGTTCGTATTTGAGAGAGTTTTGATTGAAGATTTTGAGTGTTGCCGATACGAACAACTAGATTGAATAACCTGATCTTTAGGATTATTTTTTCTAGTTTTGATTCAAGTTTATTTTTTTAGTTGATTATAGAGTTGTAATCTTCTATTTCTTTGCTTAGTCTATTCTTCAAGTTGGGGGCTACTTAAAGAAGGGGTTCATCTGTCAAGGGTGATTAGATATTCTAGAAACATCTAGATATCTAGAGTAGAAGATAAAGTTTATTTATGGCTATGGTATACTTCCTGTCAATGTTCTCTATTTTTAATTTAATCTAGTTTTATATGGCTTATAGATATGATCTTATACGGATGAGAACGGCTAAATCTTAGGGATTTCAAACCCAAGATGAATAATGCTCTCCACATTCTTGTATGATGCCCCATACCAAGCATTCTCAACAACTCTAGGGTTCCATCTAGCTCTCGTCGCATTCTCCAAATTCTCTTGAAAAAATTAAACCCACGCCTTTTCCTATGGATCGGTTCTCATACACCGATGGAAAAGGCATGTTTTAAGGTTTTTCAAAAGAATTTGGAGAACGTAATGAGAGCTAGAGGGAATCATAGAGTGAAGTATGCTTGGTATGAGGCATCTCCCAAAGAATGTGGAGAGCATTATGCGTCATGACTTTGAAATGCTTAGGATTGTACATGATTCTGATCTGATCCTTATAAGGGGACATGATCTATAAGCATATAAAACTAGATTAAATTAAAACTGAAGAAGATTGAGTTAAATCTACTTAATTTAGCTACTTGGCTATGCAGGACTTAGAGGCATTATCAATCATGGGTAAATACTAGAATGTGCTAGAAATAAACTTAAGTAAGATTTAGGTGTTTGCTATTAGGAAACTGATCTCATATTAGTTGATGCATAACTATGCAGAGAACCTAAAAAAATTTCACTTCCCCCCTCACTAAAAAAGTCAACATTTCCAATTTGAATGGCCAAGAAAATTTTGCTTGTTTCTCAAATGAAGGTGTGATTCAATTTAATTCAGAGTTCATGATTAATGGTGTCTTCTTTGCTATGAAATACATAGATTGTACTATAAACCACTAAAATAATAGTAAATTTGATAATATTATAGCTGATTCGGTCAAGCTTTTTAGAAAGAAAAAGCCTTCTAAAAATAATAGTTTTCATGTAGTTCCCTACTTATTTACAAATAAGTCATCTTTCTAGAATATTCTACACAACTAGAAGATTCTAAGGACCTTCCATGCAAATCCACGGGATTCTAAGGTCATCCAAGAAATTCTCCATATATTTCTAGAATATTCCACTAAGGACTAGTGTTCTTCCAATGTAAGTCTTCCACATGGACAACATTATGTCATGTGGTGCCTAAGTGGATTGATGATATGGTAGTTCATCACAGTTTCTACCAACTTATTTTGCGACGACCACATGGCATTGTTGTTGCATGAACTCTCGAATTTTGTCTTTGAATTGCCACAAGTCTTTGTATCATTCCCATGTGTCTTCTTCTGGTGATTGTCCTTTCTACTAGATGATGAACATGATAGTGGCTTGTTTCCCTTTTTTCCACCTTGCTTGGTAGTGAATAATAGCCTCAATTTCACAAAAATGCAAGGTAGTGATGGTAATTGGTTCCCGACTTGACTAACTTTGGGTGGGGTCATACTTGTCTTCATGGTATGGTTTGAGCACACTAGCATGAAAGACGAGATGATCTTTACATGAGGTGGTAACTATAACTTATATGAGATTTTTCCACTTTGGAAATGATCATAAATGGTCCCTCATACTTTTGTACCAAATTTTGATGCATTCCTCTAAGTTCCTTAAAGATGTCTTGTCCAAGTAGGACATAGCAGTGTCAAGTTGCCCCTCTTTTGGCCATATTGTAGGTCCCCAAACTCTCGCCCTCAAATACGATCGTTAGTGAATCTGGAGTTTGTGGTTGTTGTCCTATGGCTAACTCAAATGGTGTTCTCCCGATAGACTCGCTTCGTTTCAAGTTATATGAGAATTGAGCTATGTATAATAGTATTGCCTAATCTTTCTTACGTGAACTCACAAAGTGCCTTAGGCAGCACTCCAATAAGGCATTGCTCCTTTCTGTCTATCCATCCGTCTGCGGGTGAAAACTAGTGGAGAAATGCAACTGGGTGCTGAGCATATCAAACAGCTCTCTCCAAAAGCTTCCTGTAACATACGGGTCTCGATCACGGATGATATACCTCAACAAAACCTAATATTTTACCACGACCTTGAAGAGTAATTAGGCAGCCTCTTTAGCAGTGCAACCTATTTTGGCGGGCATGAAGCTAACATACTTCAAAAACTTTTCCACCATGACCATGATCGTCATATATATATTAGACTTTGGTAAGTAGGTTATGAAGTCAATAGTCATACTCTCCCATAGGCACTCTATGTCTTCTCGCATGCATGGCCATTAGTAGATTGACTCAATCAATGCCCTTATGTGACGCTCCCCCGGGTGTCCAGCCCACGACATGTCATGGATTTCCTTCATGATCTGTCGCCTAAAAGTTCCAAACTTGGGCCCATAGACCCTTTATCTGGCGGTGAATAATAGTCCATATTCCATCTACAGGTGTCTTATTTGCCTTGAGTGGCTACCTCCATAAGTCATTTTGCTTCCGAATCATATTGCATACCATTCTTAATAATGTCTTGAATATCACATAAGGTTGTGGTGATGGCAGCAGGCTAGGATTTTCTACTCAAAGTATCGGCCACAACATTTTGCCCTTACCTGGTTTGTACACTAACTCGTAATCAATTTCAGCTAAGAAATCCTGCCACTTTTCTTGCTTTGGTGTGAGTTTCATCTATGACTGGAAATAGCTAGTTTTCATACTATCGGTATTAACCATATCCCGTACCTTGGCCTCATCCATCCACAACTAATCTTGGCTAATGAAATTCCTCAAGAAGTGTACTTCATGCTGGGCAAACTAACATTTCTCCCACTTGATGTAAAGCTTATTCTCTCGTTGGACTTGGAAAACCTTTTTCAAGTTATGGACATGCTCCTCCAAGATATTTATTTAGATAACTATGTCATCTAGGTACACCACTACGAACTGATCTAAGTATGGATGAAAGATCTTGTTCATCAGTGTTCAAAAGGTAGCATGTGTGTTGGTCAATCTAAAGGGCATCACCAACCACTCAAAAGCTCCGTATCTAGCTAGTGAAACATACTGTCTTCGGCTCATCCCTTCTTCTATGTGAACCTAGTAGAAGCCTCTTCAAAGTTCCACCTTGGTAAACTACTTGGCATGTCCAAGTTTCTTTAACAAGTTGCCAATGAGCGGGATGGGGTATTTGTTCTTTATTTTCACTGTGTTTACCACCTGGTAGTCTATGCATAAGCGTGACAACCCATCTTTGTTCTTTTGAAATAGGATCGATACTCCATAGGGTGTTTTAGTCGGCGGATGTGACCGACTTCGAGCAACTCCTTCAAATTCTTCCTCAACTCCTCTGACTCGGTTGAATCCATGTGATATAGAGAATATGTGGGCGGCTTCACTCTAGGCTCTAGTTCGATATTATGGTCTACCTCGTGCCTAGGAGGTAAGTGCCTTGGCAACTCTTTATGCATCACGTCTTTGTTCTATTCTAGAACCTTCTTTGTGCATAGTGGCAATGTATCTTTAGCACCATTATCTTCACCCAAACTCACAATAATGGTGGCTATTATCGCACCCCATTTTTCTCAAAATGGGTTATGCAACATGACAACTCTTTTATGATTAATAAAAAAGAATAGTTACCACCTAATGAATTAAAGGCATGTTAGGGCATCATTCTATCCTAATTACAAACAAAATTAATTAAAAGGGTCTGTGTAACCATAGATCAGGTAAGGGTTCAAGTTACTTTAAAAGTAAGGCGTTAAGTACCCTTCAAGGTCCACAAATGTGGGTCCTGGTTGAATCTTGAGAATTATGTGGGGATTTAACATGGAAAATAATGTCACTATAAGATAAAGAATATAAAAAAATACTTAAGACGGGTGAATGAATTAAGCATGTATCGATTATTATCTAATTAATGTAAGACTAGGTGAATAAGATAATTAGACATGCAAACTTACTTTTTCTTAAAAGAACAAGCAAATTAAATCTATGCGAGCTATAAAAATTGGCACAGACAGAGCCAATGAGTCCACAAAAAAATTATGAATTCAATCAAGCAAAGCAAGATTTTTGAGTACCAAATATAGAAATAAGATACTTGAAATATTAACAAATAAAGAAGGAGAGGTTGACCTGATCGCTTCTAATAAAATGCTAAAGTGTGTGGATAATGTGAAATAAAAGGAAAAGCTAAGGAAAGATAAAATAGCCATAAGGAGAAGAAAGGACAGAAGATTTAACCTGATTGCTTCCAAATCAAAAGAATAAAATATATCATGAAAATATAAATTTAAATAAACCATCAACACATAAAACAAAAGTTGCTAGAGAGAGAGAGAGATCAGAATTTTACAAGGCTAATATGGGGCTCACTTGGTGGGTGACCCCGTGAGTGAGGCTAGAGCAGGGGTTTCACTGGTGGTCTTCACTAACGATGGATGAAGTTGTCATAATAAATAGAAGAAAAGAATCATGAATGATCTTCTAATTTTGAAGGAGCCATGTTAATACAATCAATGACTTCAGTCCAAAATAACATGATTTAGAGACCGCCATATTTGAAGGTCACGTACGTATATTTACTTACTATAACTAGCAAGAGTTTACCAAGAACAATTAAGTCAAAGATGTCCACACTAACTAAAAGAAAGAAATGCTGGAGAATAAAATAGAGTCAATCAAGGAGAAGAATCATGTCAAAGTTTACCAAGGATAGGTAAATATTAAGGTGTACTAATCGATTAAGGGAACAAAAATGGAAAGAAGCATGAATCATGGAGATTTTCGTAATTATCGATCAATTCATTAAACAGATAAATCAAATTCTCATATTAAAGCTTGCTACAATTAAATCAAGAAACCACAACTGTTTTAGTATTTTTAAAGAAAAACTCAAGGGTGTACTAACACCCATTTATAAAAGGGGAAGATTACATTAAAAAAAAAAAATAGGAACACACAAGATGAAAAATGCACAAGTTTAGGAACTCAAAATTATAAGGAAATCTTGCTTAAGAGAGATTTCATGGTCATTATTGAATTTCATGTAGCGTAAGAATTAAATCATAACTACTAATCTAAAAAATATAGGCAATTTAAGAATTTGCTTAAAAGATGAGATAATAATCTAAATAAAAAAATTAAAAATGAACCTGGATAGAATTGTTAAGATCTGTCTTCAACAACCCCCGAAACCTTAAGGCTCCAATGGGTCTCGCTGGTCGGAGCGTGGAACAACGATGCTCTTGTTTTGTTATTTTTGATCTCGTTGGAGGAGGGATGATGGCTTGCTTGCATTGTAGAAGAGTGATGGATCTTCGTAGTGACTGTCTTGTCAGAGTTTTTGGTCAGAAGAATCAGAATAAGAAGAAGAAGAAAAAGAGGATATGGGTTGAGGTTGCATGGTGCGACACTTCACCGGCCAACACGAAAGAGAAGAGAGGTGGAGGGAAAGCTAAAGGGGAGGAGAGGGGCGACTGTTTGGGTTGTAAAGCGTTCGTTGTCCACTGGTGGTTGGAAAAGCACCGTGAGGAGAGAAGAAGAGGGAGAGGGGCTCACTTGGTGGGTGACCCCGTGAGTGAGGCTGGAGCAAGGGTTTCACTGGTGGTCTTCACTGACGATGGATGAAGTTGGGAGATAGGGGA
This sequence comes from Solanum acaule, assembly GCA_036250505.1. Classification (NCBI taxonomy): domain Eukaryota; kingdom Viridiplantae; phylum Streptophyta; class Magnoliopsida; order Solanales; family Solanaceae; genus Solanum; species Solanum acaule. Next base: position 9,318 of record JAJOOR010029786.1, on the reverse strand, counting down.
ACGACGCCTCTCGTTTTCAATGAGAACGGGGAGAAAAAATAAAATTAGGGTTAGGGTGTTGGGATATTAATATAGGGAAGTGGTAGGAGACTTAATCTTAGTTGTTGGATCAAGATGAGATGTGGGGTTGTGATTTAAAAGAATGGAATGGATGGTTGGGATTAAAGATGAGATCTTGAGATTGGGATGGAATTAATTGGTTCAAAATGGGCTAAAATTGAGATAAAATTAACTATAAAAGGGTAGAAATTAAATAGATTGAATAAAAGGTCCTAAGACTCAAATGATTTTGAGGAAAGTTTAATAAATTGTTATCCAATAAATGGTTATACTATACATATTAAATAATTTTCATATAAGATAAACACACTTAAATATTGTAGACGTTAAATTGACAAGTAGATTAATTATCTCAAGTTTAGCAACAACAACAACAGAAGTAGCAGTAGCAACAACAACAATGATAAAATAATAATAATTATTTGTAAATTATGAATACTAAAGTATATGATTAATTAGATAAAATTTAAACATAATTCTAAATATATAATAAAGCAATAGATTTTAAGATACATATTTAATCAAATAGCAATTCGAAAAAAGGTTATAGATAGTTCAAAATTGGCTGTCAACAACTGCCCCTCTTTTCTCGATAATGAAGGATGAACTGGTGGGCAAAGACGTTGACTAAGTAACCAATTTTGTCCGACTAATGGAAATATATTAGCGGGATCAAATAAAACGATAAGCAATTGTGAAAAAGAAGGTGTGGCTGAGACTTTGTCCTTAAGTCGCCTACATATCTTTGGCAGGGGCGGAGCTATGACTTGGCGAGGGTGGTCAGATGAACAACCTTCGTCAGAATTTTTTTGCGAGTATATATACTAAATATCGATATTTTTTTATATATACTAATTGTTGAACACCCTTGACACAATAAAGGTAGACAACCCAGTTGTTAAGGTTGTGCAAAGTCACCTCAGTGTTCTAGGTTCGAGCCCGAGTTTAGGTGTTTTGCTTAATTTTTTTTTTATTCCGTTCTTTCTCTTTAAAAATATAAAACTCACGCTTTTGTGGCCTGGGTTCGAGCCTAGGCTTGAGCATTTCGTTTATTTTATTTTTGTTCCATTTTTCTCTTAAAAAAGAGTACAAAAGTGATCTTTTTTAAGTTAAGAAAAACAAAAGGTCTTCTTTCGAGTTTTCTTAATTTTAAAAAAAAATAGATTCATAGTTATTTGTCTTTTCCTTTTAGTTTTTTGTCTTCTCCTTCTCCCAAAAACCCTTTATAACTTTATTCTTTACCTTTCTCTCTTCTCAATTTTCATACATATTTGCAAGTTTTAAGAAATTGGAAACTTTAATCATTGTATATTTCTTCCTCAACCGTCATTGAAGTGTGAAAAGGTATTTCTTAATTCTTTTTTTCCTTTAGTTTGATTTTGTTTATCTTAATTTTTATGTTGAAAGCTACTTTATTTATTCCAGTATCGATCAAATATTTGGTGTATTGTGGATTGATTTTTACTAAGTTGGTACACTTGACTGCTATTTCAGTTTGGAGTTCAATGAGCTTGGAGAAATATATTTTTAGAGTGGCCAAAACAAGTTTGGTGCTTCAAAATCAAAATCAACTACGGCGAAATGAAAAAATGTCGACCAAATAGAAATAACATCTCCCTCTTCCCAAAGACAAGAATTTGATGTAAATGATTTAAATGCTGATCTGATTGAAAGAACTCCAATTTTGAATTATCATCCAAACCTTCGTGATGAGATAAGTGGGGCATACATCATTAAAGGTCCTTGTCAACCTCGAACTCATCAGTTTCCTCAAACGGGTTCTTTTGGAACATGACATTGTTTTGTTTATACGTGGTTTGATGAATATCGTGATTGGTTGGAATACAGTATTGATGCGAATGCTACTTATTGTTTACCTAGTTATTTATTTCAAGGAGAAAACATTAATCAAGGTGGTGTTACTGTATTTTCGACTAAGGGATTTACAAATTGGCATAGAAAGGATATGTTTGCTACACATATTGGTCAACGGAATAGCGTTCTCAATCAATCCAAAAGAAAGTGTGAAGATCTTATGCGAGAACAACAATCCATTCAAGCCGCATTTTACAAGTTGGATGATAAAAGTAAGCATGAATATCGGGTTAGCCTAAACACTTCAATCGATGTGGTAAGACTTTTCTTGAATCAAGGTTTTGCATTTCATGGTTATGACGAGAGTGAATCGTTATTGAACAAGGGTAATTTTCTTGAAGTTATTTCTTCGTATGCTGCTAGATGTGATGCAATTAAAACTTGTGTTAGAAAAAAATCCAAAAAATAATAAAATGACTTCTCATGACATCCAAAAAGATATTGTGACTGCGTGTAAGATTGAACCAGTTAAGGCTATAATAGAGGATATAAATAGTGACTACTTTTCTTTATTGGTTGATGAATCTAGAGACGTGTCACGCAAAGAGAAAATGGCTATTTGTCTAAGATATGTTGACACAAGGGGGTTTGTGATGGAGGCATTTATTAGATTTGTTCATATTAAAGATACTAGTCATTTATCTCTAAAGGAAGCAATTGTAGATGTACTTGCTCACCATTTTTTTACTTTATCTAATGTACATGGGAAATGTTACGATGGGGCAAGAAATATGCAAGGTGATCTTAAAACGTTGATTAGATAAGAAAGTAGATCGGCTTATTCTATTCATTGTTTTGCTTATCAACTTCAATTGACTCTTGTTCCGGTTTCTAAAAAGTGTGTTCAAGTTGGTGAACTTGTATTATTAATTTCAAATATTTTGAATGTTTTGGGAGCTTATTTTTAATGTGAGGATAATTTTTGAGAATCTCAAAAAAATTATCTCCGAATAGCATTGGATATGGGTGAACTAGAAACGGGTAGAGTGTTGAACCAAGAGCTTGGTATTGTTAAAGCCGGTGATACTCGTTGGGGATCTCACTACAAGTCATTTGGAAACTTTATTAGTAGCTTTGACTCTATTGTTTATTTGCTTGATACTCTTATTGTAAATGCAAGTACTTTGGAAGAAAGAGCAAGCGCATCGGGATTTCTCAGAAGTTGTCAAACATTTGAGACTATTTTCTTGTTGTATTTGATGACTGATGTTTTAGGAATCCCAAATGACCTTAATGTTTCATTACAGAAAAAGGAGCAAGATATGGCAAATGCCATGATTCTTGTAAAGGTTGCAAGATTTAAGAGATAACGAATGACATCCTCTCTTCAAAAAATATTGGTGGGGATTCACTTAAAGAAAAGGTACAAGCATTTTGTATCAACCATGGCATTTCATTACCCAATTTTGATGATTCATATGCTAATTCTAGGAGATCACAACGTAAAGTAGTTATTTGTACTACTTTGAACCATTATCATGTGGATGTATTTTATAAAATCATTGATTGGCAGCTACAAAAACTTAATGACCATTTCAATGAGGTGACAAGTGATTTGCTTAATGGAGTATCTTGCTTGAATCCACTTGATACATTTTCTAGTTTTGACATAAAGAAGATAATGAGAATGGCTGAATTATATCTTGATGACTTTGATGAGTCCAGCATGAGAGATCTTGAGAATCAACTTATTAACTACATTATTGATGTTCGTGATATTGATGAATGGTTCTCCAATTTGGGCAGACTTGGGGAACTTTCAAGAAAGTTGGTTGAGACAAAGAAGCATTTAAACTATTCTCTCGTATTTGTTTTAGTGAAGTTTGCTTTGCTTCTACCTGTTAACACTACTACTGTTGAAAGAGCTTTTTCGGCAATAAAGATTATCAAGATGACTTGCAAAGTCGAATGGATGATGAATTCTATTGATGGTTGCATAGTGCCTTATGTAGAGAAAAAAAGTATTTAAAGATGTTTCTAATGAGTGTATTATGACAACATTTCAAGAGATGAAGTGTCGTCGAGTGCAATTGTAGTTACCACTTTACATATTTTGGTGTGTATGAAACTATCTATCAATATATTTGACCTACATCATCTTCGTTAGTTTATCCATTGATATTTTGTAAGTTTCCATTTTTAAGAATTTGCATTTTGGATAGTTGGTTAATTTGATATTGAACATGTAAAGAGTATTGTAACACCCCGTAGTCTAGACGGACCAGAAATGCAGGTTTTATAAGTTGCAGGCGCCACCAACGGCGCCACCTACGGACCGTAGGTTGACCCACGGACCGTAGGTGGGTCCATGGTTGGCCTCCTGCAGCCCCTCTCCAAAAACCCATAATTTTTCAGCCAAGGGTCGACCTACGCTATGACTTATGGACCGTAGGTGGGACCACGATCCGTGGTCCAGACCATGGTTCAGACCCCAAATTCCATCTCTCTGAAGCCAGTCGACGACTGACCAGGACGGATCGTAGGTCAGTCGACGGTTCGTCGATTGGCCCAGACAGCTTTTAAATCAGGGGTCGTTTGGTCTTTTCCTTGTGTGTTGGACACCTAAACTACGTAGTTAAACCCCTAAACTACGTCGTTTTGGTCAGTTTTAGCATAGTAACTTAATCAGAACTTGCCCTTGTCAATTCATTCTCCAAATTTCTTCCAATTTGAACGAAGAGAAGAGAAAGAGTTTATCAAACCCCTCTACAAGAACACATCAAGTTTTCCTCCAGTTCCAGCCCCGAAATCGAAAGACTTCTCCATGAAATTCATCACTATGTATGTGGGATTTCACTAGTGGGTTCCTTTCACTCATTAGGTCCCTAGAATTCAGTCAGATTCTTGATTCTCGATATTATGTTTAGACCTAGGGTTTCTAGAACTTCAGATTATTGCTGTGATTTAGGTATTAGATTAATCCTAATCAGAATATTACATTTTCGTAACTATGTTGCTCAATTCTTGCATGTAATTCAGAACCCTAGTTGTGTAGATTTGTTTAGTTCATGAATTACACTTGCTAGGTCAGTTTATACATATATACATGACCCAGTTAAGAATGTTTCATTATCTGTACATAAATCTTGCATTTTCAGTTCGCATGTCAGTATTTTGAGCTATTTAGTAATACAAAAATTCAGTTATAATGTGTTACTTACATATTAAGTTGGGAATAGGCTTAACACCGAGTGGACTAGGGTCAGTCACCCTCATAGTCCCAGAACTATGTCCCCCTGTAGGTATAAGTCCCCTCTGTGGGCACCATATTTAGTGATCACGCCAGTCATGCCTTTATACCCTTGGCAAGGTATATTGTGCCCTCTCGATGGGGAGTATACATCGGACTCCGTGGATAGCTCTCGTGGCATTATGTCAATTAATAGTAGCTCCCACAGTCATTATGTCGATTAATAGTAGCTCCCACAGTCAGACTCTAGTGCATTGACCATGTTACCAGTTATAGTTCAGTATTCAGTCTCAGCATGTTATATTCTTGGTCATTGCATTTACTTAGCTCAGTCTTCAATAAATTTCAGTATTTATAGTCAGTTCAAATTATATCATTACTCTTATTACTTTGTTCAGTTATGTTTATATTGTTCAGCTTTATTCTATCATGTATGCTCAGTACCTTTCAAGTACTAACGCATACTATGCGTTACATCTTCTTGTGATCTAGGTTCAACTCCTCAGCATTCAGATCACGTGTAGATCGGTTCCCGATCCCTATTCAGCAGCATCAGTGGTAAGTCCTTATTCTTCGAGGACAATAGACATGTTTTCTATTTCAGACTCTTTATTTTAGTTTCAGTTTTGCTAGAGTTAGCTGGGGCATGTCCGAGCATCTCTAGTCAGTTACAGGCTTATTTCAGACATAGTTAGAATCATCTTTAGATTGAGTTTGATCTTTCAGTTGTTATTAAACTCATATTCAGTTTTATATTCAGATAGTATTGGGTATTCCCCATCTTTTCAGTTTATCTCTTGATTTAAGCATCCACATAGTATATTCTATTTTAGTAAATTATTTATATGCTTATGATATGCCAGCTCAGGGTTAGCTTGGGGTCACTCGTAATCCTAGGTCACGTGTTACGTCAAGGGTGTAGCCTCGGGGCGTGACAAGTATGAACAACTTGGAGCACTATGTAGAAATCAATAATTGAGGTATGACTATTTTGTAGCCAATCTTTATAATCTGACCAACAAGGTTTACTTTTTTACTTGTCCTAAAGTACGAACACCCTTGATGAAAAGCATGGCTCTGCCACTGCAACATCATCAATGATGTAAATTACTATTGTTTCATGACCCAGGGGTACCCCGTAGATAACATGGCGTATAGAACCCCGAAGGACTCCATACAAGCCACTTAACTCTCATGACATAAGAAATAGAACAATAAGAGTAAAACAATATTCAAGACCAAACACTTTATAAAGAAAGGCGGAAATCTAGACACTATGTCTCATTTAGCCATCTACTACAATTGAATGAAATTGGGCCGAGCCCATACATCTTGTCCAAAAGAGAAATACATGAAAAGGAACTAAAACAATAAAAGTCCGTCCTCGAAGCATGAGGACTCACGAAAGCTCAAAAATATCTCAAGTCAACCTTTAGTCACGAAACTGATGATCCTGACTGTCAGACCCTACATTTGGGGAAAATGTAGGCAAGAGTATGTGTTAGTACAAAAATGCACTAAGTATGATAGCCATGCATAAAAACATTTAAAACATGCTAAAAGGGATATTTCATTTCATAACATGCAATTACCAAGTTAAAACATAACATAGTAGGAGTTAGAAAATATTCTTCATAAAACATGGTCAATGCAAGCTAGGATCATCTTTAAAACCTTTAATCTCATATGTGATACTTCTTGAAGTAACCTTAGTTCATTATTCATCTTGTTGTGGGAAATTAGCCTTAACCGACGTAGATACCATATGAGCTATAACATGATCCCCCAGTGTCTCCCATACCAAAAAGGGTTGTCTTACTTGCCGAAGGTAAACCATGAACTTCTAGAAGTAGCTTAGAGTAGTTAGAATCGAAAGGGAGTGAATGTGCCTTTTAAACGAACTCAAACAGAGCAACTGACGACAAACTGGATGGGGCAGCCGACCCTGGCGCATTGAGTAGCACGGGGTGCCAGCCCCTAAACTTCAGAAGAGGATTTGGGGTGATCTGGCTGGTGCGACGCGCCAGGCCCCAACCCAGAAAACCCGACGAATTTATTTTCTCATTTTCTCACCCTAATTCGCCTCGAATCAAACGGTTTCTTCCCCAATCACTTGGATTCGATTACTTAACATAAGTACACTCTAATCTACTAAATACATCCCTCAAAACACTTACTTACATCTCAAGAAATCATCAACACCCAACACAACAAGATTTAGAATGAACTTCAAGAACACATTTCAAGGACTCATCAAGAACTCTAATCTTTCAACTTCAAGAATGAAATTTGCACTGAAAATAACATGATTGGCGTGTGGGTGAACAAACCCAACACTATGGAAGCTTACATACCTCTTAGGGATCAAACCCATGGCGAAAATCCGCAATAGAACTCAAGAACTTTGACGAACGCCTTGATCCTTTCCTCTTTTCTCCTTTTTTCTCTTCTTTTCTCTTCTTGAACTCTCAACTAAAATCCTAGGCATATTTTAGGATTATAAAACTGAACCTAATAGTATTAGACCCTTAAAACCTTACTAAAAACGAATTAAATCTGATTGGGAAAGGAAAGGACCAAAATACCCCTTACTATTTTCGGGTAACTTTCCTTATTTGGACCGCGTGTCTTTAAAAGGGCATATCTCACTCATCCGACCTCAAAACTTAGCAAACTCAGCGGCGTTGGAAAGATAATTCAAAGGCATTTCATTGGATACCTTGTAGCCCACCTAACCCATCTTGTACTGAGATTTATGGTCGTTTGAAGTTGACCCAAAACTTAAAGGAATTTAGGAATGACTTGAATGAACTCTCTTTAGTTCTTCTTGGAACTCAAGGTGCTACATGTAGTGACCTTAACACTCAAAAAAAAATTATTTCCTTGGTAAAATCCTACTCACAACGAAGAATGGTTCGAGTCTTAGTTCAATTTTTTTTGGGTGTTACAGGAAATATGGGATTTACATGGGTTCATGGGGAAACATCATAAAAATCATGGTAATTCATTAATTCAGGCATAATAGAACATAATTCAATCAAAGACAATTGAAGAAAACCCTAACAATTGGGAATTTCTAGCTTATTGAAATTGGAGATTTTGGGGAACTCCATGGATGAAGGAATCCATGGATGAAAACTACCATACCTTAAAGCCCAATGCTTAACTTAAATGGAGGAATTGAGGCTTGACCTTGATCCTAGCTTGAATCTTTTCTTCTTCTTCTTCAAGTTTTCTAGAGAGGGAAATATTTTGGGGGAAGAGATTTGTTCTTCTTTTGGATTCTTAGAAGAATGATTTAAGTTGGGGAAATTTGAGAGTAAAATTCTTATATAGGTCTTTAGATGAAGGGTAAAACGACGTATTTTAGGATTAAAATAAATCTGAAAAGACCCAAAAAACCCTGACTTAAAACTGAAAAGACTACTCGCTGAGGCTCGCCGAAGAGCACTTGGCGACTTGCCAAATGATCCCTTAGCTAGCCAAATTTTATAGTAAGTTCACTTGGGGATTGAGTCAACTTAGGCGATGGGGGAGTCGACTTTGGCGATTAGCCAATCGGGATGGCGAGCTCAATTTAGCTCGCCTAAAGTTACAGAATGCAGGACATCAGGGATCAAGCCAAAAGGCGAGAAGGGTCCACTTGGCAGATTGCCTAGTCTGCCGAGTCGACTAAGAAGTGAATATTTTCCCTTCTCTAAATCTGGGGTGTTACATATTGTCTTTTCTTCAGTTGTTTTATCCTTGCTTCTAATATATGCAGGTGGGGAAGTTAACAAGAATGAGCTATAAGACAAATTGAAAGAATTTACTTGAATATTTTGATTAGTGTACCCAATATTTCACCAGCATATAAAGATTTCAAAATGATACGCCTTATAATGCCAAAGATATGTCTAATGATAAATAGATTTATCACTCATTCATGAGAAACAATCTTATGTTAAATACACTTGGTCAAACACTTCTTTTTCTTGCTCATTTTCCTCCCTGAGCAATTCCCTTTCATAGGAATAAAAGTCTTCAGCCTTTGCTCTCTCTGTTGTTTGCTTGTTGATAACGTTCAAATATACTTCTTGAAAAGAAATATAAACGATCGTATGCAATATATTTACCCAACTATGAGTCGGGGTCGATCCCACAGAGAATATGGAAGAATATTGTCAATAGTAAATATTTAACTCGATAGTCGT
>JAJOOR010029785.1:0-15356 GCA_036250505.1 Solanum acaule | reverse complement strand
TTATTATATATAATTCTCTACCTCCCTCCCCCCCCCCCCCCAAAAAAAAAAACCTTGGTTAAACAATGATATTGCCCCCAACACCCAACCACCTGAAACAAACAACATCAAATAACTCAAATACTACAAGATCCTACTATTACCATTATTATTTAATGTGTGCTCTATAAAGCTCTAAGCACTTCTACTCTTTCTAAGGGCATCTCTATTACAGGAAAAATGGAGGTACTATCTTGTTAAGGTAATTATTCTGGAGAACCTATATTCAAGCAGTCTGAACATTTAAAGGTACAGTCAATCTTCTTGTATACATAAGTTGATTCTCCTACAATCCTGTATATGAAGAAACATGTAAATGCCTCTATTTTAAACTCAAATTTCACATTAACATCATTATTTCGTGAGAACATCAATGGATCAATATCTTCAAAATTGAAAAATGTGGAAAAACTAACCAAGTTTAGAAGTGTAGCAAGAATTTCAAGCGGGATATTTGGAGAAGAAAACGTCATTTCTAAACTCCGTACTAGCCTCACTAAGTTGTGACCAGCAACTAACAAAACCTGCAGCAAACAGCTCCCTCCCAAAAAAAAGGCTGCAAAAGTTCAACATTAGAAAAAAGTAAGACAACTAGAAGCACTTCCTATTTTTTAGAAAGTTTTTTAGCTTTTGGTTCTTTTTCTTATGAACAATGAAAAAGAGGTTCTCTATTTATTTATTTTTGAGATAAAGGTATCTGATGAGAATGATGATGTTGAAGAGGTAATACCTGTAGTTGAGCCAGTCTTGCACATATTGTTAATGCTGGATAGGTGATTCTTTCAAAAGTACAATGCTGAAATGCCTCATCCACTCTGTTCAATCCTCTTTAGTACTCCGTTGAGAAGCCTCACTGGCGGTATGCAATCTACCATCATTGACCTACATAAATGTAGTTTAGAGTCGGTATACCCAACTAGACATCCTCAAAGTTTGAAGAAAAGTAACAAAAATATTATTCAAATAAAAGTAGGGAGAAATAGAAACAGAAATTCAATTATTGCTGCTACAACTTAGAGTACATGCCGACCTTCATATAGTTCTTGGTTTTAGAAAAGGTGCAATGAGGAGCGAGAGATTTGACCCCAAACTGGATTGAAGCCCCCACCTGATGGAATACCTAAGGAATCCCTTTTGTTTTTCTTTTTTTTTTTATGAAAATAAGTGAAATATCATTAGAAGGAATCAAAAAGATGTTAACATAACATCTATCTTTTAAGGAACTATTAGAATTTGAGATACCATCGAAACATATGTGTTTAAACCTTAGGGCCTAAACCCTTATCCCAAAATCATAAACCTCAGAGCCTAAACCCTAAATCCTAAACCATAAACCCTAAACTCTAAACCCTAAATCCTAAACCTTAGGGCCTAAACCCTTAACCGTATATCATAACCCCTAAACATTAGGGCCTAAACCCTAAAGATCAAAACCTTAGGGCCTAACAAAAAACCTTAATCACAAATCTGAAACCTTTAACCTTAGGGCCTAAACCTTAAGCGATAAACCTTAAACCCTAGACCCAATACCCTACACCTTAGGGACTAAATCCTAAGCTGTAAACTCTAAACGCTAAACCTTAGGGCCTAAACTCTAAACCCTAAACCTTAGGGCCTAATCCCCAAACCCTAGGGTATAAACCTTAAACCCAAAACCATTGGGTCAAACCCTAAACCCTAATCCCTAAACCTTATGGCATAAACCGTAAAAACTTAACTCTAAACCTTAGGACCTAGACCCTAAAATCAAAACTGTAAATCCTAAACTCTAAACCTTAGGTCCTAAATCATAAACTCTAAACCCTAAACCTTAAAGCTTAGGTCCAAAACCTATACCCAAAAACATTAGGGCAAAACCCTAAAACCTAAATCCTACGCCCTAACCTTAGTGCCTAAACCTATGGACCTAAACTCTAATTAAGCTTCTTCTTGATCATTCACAAGCAGCATATCTTTGTCCAATTCATCTTCATAGTGAACCACTTGTACTCTTCTAGAGGATCATGGGCATTATCAGTAGTCTCAGGGATTGTGTTGATGGTGCATTTTTCCGTTGAACTAGTTTTCCATCTTTTTTCCTTCCTCAAGAGCTAATTTTTCCTATCTTCTTCTATTAGCTTCTCTTTTCTTCTGATTCATCTGCTCTGAAGCTTTATTATTAGCCCTTGTTTTTCAATAGTGTTTCTATATGAGTCCCTTCACCCACCCCATCAGACTGATGTAAAACAACATTAAAGTTCTCTTTATTTTGTTGACCTTCCTACATAATATTCTATTGCTGCTGCACCTGACTCATGGTCTGAGTTGCTACCTAAAAATGACCCCTTGAATCAGCTTCTTTATACACAGAATTCTTTTTATCTTGTTGAACTAGAGCATTAACCTCAACCCTGCCTGAGTTCACCTCACCCTCATCATCACTGTGACCCAATTCAGGCCCCTCCATAGACTCAAAATCTAGAGAATCTTCAGCAGCAGGGTCTATATCTTTAATCAAAACTGGACTCAGATTATGAGTGTCATTTTGAGTAGCCGTGTTGATCTTGTTGTTGATGTTAACCTTGTATCATAGGAGCTTGATAAGTTGTGGTAGCAGGTGCTCTAAGGTCAATCCTAGGGCCATCCATATTAGAACTAGTGAACTACCACCCCTCCTGCAAATTAGTGATTTTCTCCTGCTTACCCCTTTTACACCTCCAGACTTCTCAGATGACAGATCCAGGTAAAACAACACAATTATTAATGGGGTGGGGTGATGGATCATTGAATCAATACCTTGCTTATTGTTGGTATCCTTGCTTTGATTGTTATGAAATACTTTAGGGGCAACACTAGGAATGGGGACAACACACTGCCATGGGGTTGAGGGGTGGAGAGCATTGATTCAATACCTTGCTTATTGTTGGCATCCTTGCTTTGATTGTCCTGATAAGCTTTAGGGGCAACACTAGGGGTGGGGACTGCAACACTACCATGGAGTTGAGAGGAGGGGAGCATTGAGTCAATACCTTTTTGTGGTTCCTTACTGATCTGATTCTGATGTGGTACTGGTTTATAAACCTAATTTTGTTGGTTGTTTTGGTGATTCCTCTAATTGTTTTGAGGATAGCCTCTAAAGTTCTTTTGCTTTTGTGTCTGCCATTGGTCTTCTTACATTTTTTGTTGATCCTAATGAGTTCTTGATGGGTGTTCTTGGTACCTGAAACACTAGCAGAAATATTATTCTTAACAGGCTGATAATTAATTGGAAGAGTAGTTACATGATTGTCATTTCCTTGTGTTGTTTTGGTTTTGTTCTTATTTGCTGCTTCCACCTCCTTCTTCAATATTCATCATCTCTCCTCTTGGAATTGCATGTATGAACCTTGTGGCCTTGATGTTTGCAGTAAATCAATATATTTACTTGTTAGAACCTGTGGAAAAATAGATGTGCATGCAAATATGGAGGAAACAAATCTAATATGACTAGAGTGATATACTTGGTGTTTAAAGACATCAACAACCTCCTACTTATCAACTCTCCTTACATCAAATGGTCATCTAAGTGGCCTGAGTTGACACAGTTTGCAAGAAATTGCTTCCATGATATCAAAATTACAAAGGTGAATTGGTTTAAGCCACCTACAAATGTGGTTAAAATCAACTCGGATGGTAGTGCATTAGACAACCCAGGACAGATAGGGGCTGGTGGTATTGTTAGAGATCCCCAAGGTGATTTAATCTATGCTTATGCTACTCCACTAGGCCATGGTACCAACAACCAAGCAGAGATTGAAGCTGCTCAATGGGGTCTATCCTGGTGTCTAAATAATGGTTTTAACCAGGTGATTTTGGAAGTAGACACTGAGTTAGTGGTTCACTGGATAAAACAAGAAGTTGCTCCACTTTGGAATTTGCAGCATACAACCAACCTTAAGAGAACGTGTGATCAATTCCAATCCTTTTCCGGTAATCACACCTTTAGAGATACTAACTTTATGGGTGATGTTTTATCTAAAACTAGCCATAACAGTGAAGTCCCTCAACACTACTTCCATGTCCACCAGCTACCAAAGAAGCTAAGAGGATACTATATGTTGGACAAGAGTGAGATGCCAAATTTTAGAAGAAGAAAGATGAAGATCATAGAACCACCTTGATCCGACAGCTTTCCATATGGTTCATCTGAAGATGCCCTTTTGTTTTTTGGTATTTGTTTTTTCTTCTTACTTTGTAAAGGGAGAGTCTCCCTCATTTATCGCTTTCCTATATTACTTGTATTGAGAAGAGTCCTCTCTTCTAGGTGCACAGTTGATCTAGGTTTATTTTCTAGTATCGGGGATGAGTTGGTCGTCCTTAGTAGGATAGCCGACTTATGAACCACCATAGGATCGAAGGTAAGGTTTATGTCCCCTCATTGTATTTCCCTTGTTTTTGTTTTATCAATGATAAGGCCTAGGGGTGTTACTAAGCCCCTAACCCACCTCAAGGGTCATTAAAAAAATCCTTAAGTCATAAACCATAAACCTTTGGGCCTAACCTTAAACCCAAATCTCTAGACCTTAAACCTTAGGGCCTAAACCGTAAACCCTAAACCTTTGGACCTAACCCTAACCCTAAACCATTAAAACCCTAAACCTTAAGACCTAAACCCTAAACATTAAACCTTAGGCTAAATCCTAAACCCTAAACATTAAACCTTAAGCCTTAGGGCTAAATCCTAAACCCTACGTAAACCCTACAACATAAACCAAAAACCAAAAACCCTAAGCCTTAGGGCCTAAACCCTAAAGCATAAACCTTAGGACCTAAACCTTTAACCTTATGCCATAAAAATTCTAAACCATAAACCATAAAACAATAGCTCTAAATCTAAGGGCCTAAACTCTAAAACCTAAATCATAAACCCTAAAACTTAGGATCTAAACCAAAAATCATAAATCTTAGGACCGAAATCATAAATCATAAACCCTAAATATTAAGACCTAATCCCTAAATCTTAACCCCCAAATTTAGGGCCTAAAATCTAAACCCTGAAACTTAGGGCCTATACCCTATGTCTTGGGGACTAAACCATAAACCCTACACCCAACCCTAAATTCTAAACTCTAAACCTGACACCTTAGGGGATAAAACATAAATCCTAAACTCTAAGTCTTAGGGCCTAAACCCAGGAACCTAAACTATAAACCCGAAACCCGCCTTTGTGCCTAAACACTGAACACTAAACATTAAGCCTAAACCCTAAATCATAAACAATTAACTCTAAGCTTTAGTGCCTAAAACCTTAGGGTTTAAACGCTAAACCATAAATCATGAACTCTAAGCCTTAGTGCCTAAACCCTAAACCTTAGGACCTAAACTCTAAACCCTAACCCCTAAATCATAAACCCTAAACCTTCAACCCTAAATTTTAGGGCCTAAACCATAAATCATAAACATTAGGGCAAAAATCCTAAACCCTAAACCTTAGGGTCCTTAAATCCTAAACCCTAAACCCTACACCATAGGGACTAAACCCTAAACTTTAGGGCCTTAACCTTAAACCTTAATGCCAAAACCCTAAAACATAAACCATAAATCCTAAACCTTAGGGTTTAAACCCTAAACAGAGCAATTGAGATGATTTGAAACCACTCATTGTAGAGTAGACTGCTTTAGATTACTGAATTGGTTATTGCATTCTGTGGATCTATTCCAGAGGAATTAGTATGGTCTTATCCTTTAAACTAAGTGTAAGTTCCACATCAAGCTGCAAACCAACTAGTTCCATGCCCTCCATACAATCTGAAAATTCTCCCATAGCTGAAGTTCTCCTAATGCAGTCCTCTTTTTGATATGGGAATCAACATATATTTAATTCACCACAGATAGGCCACGGAACCTCCATCAGACTTCTAACATCGGTTAATTCCTCTCATATCAGTCTCATTTCCAATTTTCTGTTAGAAGCATACACACCAGTGATATGACATTCAAAATCATTTAATTGGGCCTAAATCTGAACCATATACCTTGGGACCTAAACCCTACCCGTAACCTTAGGGCCTAAACCCCAAACCATAAACCTTAGGGCATTAACACCTAAACCTATGGGCCTAACCCTAAATGCTATCTCTAAATCCTAAACCCTAAACCCTATCAGACTTCACCACATCCAACACCAATCAAACACTCACAAACAATCGACGATTTACCATTAAGAAAGTCGTCAATCTATCTATCATTGGGCATCATCAATCCATATCTCAATTATTTAAACAAAATCAAAGAAGCCACAAACTACAAATCAAAAACTAAGATAGACCACCCTAAACCTTATGGCTTGAACCCTAAACCCTATACCCTAAACTCTAAAACTTAGGTCCTAAATCCTAAACCTAAGTGCCTAAATCCTAAACCATATACCATCAACCCTGAACTCTAAACCTAATGGCTTAAATCCTACACCCTAAACCTTAGGACCTAGACCCTAAAGCCTAAACCATAAATTCTAAACTTTAAACCTTAGGGCCTAACCCTTAACCCCTAAACCATAAACCATATAAACCTTAAACCCTAAACTAAACCCTAAACACTAAAGCATAACCCTAAACATTAGGGCCTAAACCCTAAAACTTAAACCATAAACACGAAACCCTAAACCATAAACAATAAATTGTAAAACTTAGAGCCTAAACCCTAAACCTTAGAGCCTAAACTCTAAACCCTAAATCATAACCAGAAACCATAAACCAAAAACCCTTAACCTTAGGATCTAAACCCTCAACCCTATACCTTATGGCCTAAACCATAATTCCTAAACAAACCTTAGGGCCTAAACCGTACACCCTAGGGACTTAACCCTAAATCCTAAACCATAAACTCTCAACCCTAAACCTTATGGTCTAAAATCTAAACCATTAATTCTAAGTCCTAAACCCTAAACACTAACTCATAGGGCCTAAACCCTAAACTTAGGACCTAAAATCTAAACCTTTGTGCCCAAATCCTAAATCCTAAACCCTAAACCTTAGGGCCTTGACCTTAAACCCTAAACTCTAAACCTTAGGGACAAAATCCTTAAGCGTAAACCATAAATCCTAACCTCTAAACCCTAAATCCTAAACTTTTGGGACTAAACCCTGAATCCTAAACCCTAAACTAAGAGGGCCTAAATCCTAAATCTTTAACCATAAACCCTAAATATTAAGGCCTAAATCCTAAACCCTTAACCCTAAACCATAAACCCTAAGGCATAAACCTTAATCCTAAACCTAAGGAGTCGTTTGGTTACTGATTATAGTTATGCAGGTATTAGTTATATTAATTATGTTGGAATAAGTTATGCAGGTATTAGTTATGTAGGAATAAGTTATGCAGGTATTAGTTATGTAGGAATAAGTTATACAGTTATTAGTTATGCATGTATTAGTTATGTATGAATAATAATACATGAATCATTTCTTATTGAAAGTTTGATTTGTTATAAATTAATTATATACATGTCCCAAACAAAAATCAAGTGATTATGATATTGATTAAATATATTTTTTTCTAATCTTGAATCACGTTAAATACACAACAAAAATTAAAAGTGAATTAAAGAATCTAATACCTTATAAAAGTAGGAGAAATTATCGATAATGTGGAGAATTGAAAGAGTGTTGTCAAAGAGAAAGGAGAAAACAACTTAAGCGGTGATTGCTACTTCCTAAAATACTACTTTGTGAATTCTAGCAAGAATACTTTTTATTATTTAAAGATATAAATATTTTAAACTATATGTTATAATTGCTTATTAATTTGTATATATTATATCTATAATTCAACTATTGATAACTAGTGTTAATTCATATATTACTGGTCCTTTCGGAATTTGTTCCTAAACTAAGCTACCCTTATGGAAAAAAAGAAGGGGTAAATATGTAACTTTATAATTTTATCCATGTATAACTAATATGCACATAACTTATTCTCTACCCTACATAAATTATACATAGATTTCCTCAATAGATGCCAAAATACTCAACACAAGGAAACACATCTCATAAGCTCAAAAACAGACGTCGATTACAGTCAAGGTGAGACGAAGGTGCAAAATTCTCATCCTAATAGTCAAAAGGTCACATTCTCAGGTGAAGAAGGTCAGTTTATTGAACCTTCAATAGCTCAAGGCCAGGTTGTGAACCAAAATCGGGTCCTTCAAACACAAAGAGATACATGAATTTCAAATGCTATAGAAGGCAGGGGTAATTCTGAGCAGCCTGATCAAGACTTGACAATACTCAATAATGATAAAGAAGTTGTGTCTGGCAATGATTAACCAAATGTTCAACAAAATTCCAACAATCGAATCACAAAACCTCAAGGAAAGTGTCCTAGCAACTCTCTCAATCTCTTCGGATAGTATTAATTGTGTTAGTAATGAAGTTGCACCTCAACAACTGAATGTAAGTGGTAATATAAGACCTCTTGCTTATCAAGTTAAGTATACTAATGCTCATCCAATGCTTAATGATCCCAAGATGTTTGTTAAAAATGAAGCTCAATTGCAATCTGATGCAATTGAGCAACATTTGAGTGTGCTAACCCCTTCTATGTAGATTGTTGAAAAAAAAACGGAACTGGTAGGTTCGTCTAGAAAAAATCCTATCCCTGTTGATCTTAACAATTCCATCAATCATAAGGTTTTGAATGCTGAAGAGTAACTAAAGATGTATCTACCACCTCCCAAAAACCTACTGCTCTTATTCCCCATAATCTCGCTAAACTCACTTCCAACTTCGATAAACATATTCCCAACAACCCTCAAAAGAAACAACAATCTCAAATGGAAAATAATACCAAAGTTTTTAGACACCATGATCACTGTACAAACACCAAAAATGGGCTGACCCTTGAACCAGGTTCTTTCACTGTGATCCAAACTTTTGCAACAAGACTACGAGCTAACCAAGCTAAGAATGAAATCCCTATTGAGATATCGACTCCTACATTCACTACAAGACAAGGCCTACCAGCAGTGATTTAAAAAAAAAGGATTTTTTGGTGAAATTAGCTTCAAGATGCAAATACACTATGGTTGGGAAATTCACAAACACTGTGCCAAAAATTGAACTTATCAAGAAGAGTTTTATCCTTCATACTCAACTTACTTGTGGTGTCAAAATAGCTCACTTTAATGTGAGGCATATTTATATGACTTGGACAATGAAGAAGATCATATTTCTGTGTGGAACATACAAAAGATGTACATTGAAGGTCAGTTAATGAGACTCCAAGTCTAGACCCCCACCTACACTCGTGAGGAAGAGAGCCCCATTGTACCTATATGGGTTACTCTACCAGAGACCTTCCTTGGCATTGCTATAACAAAGAGTTTTTGACTACCCTCTTATATCTCCTATTGGTAAAACTTTATATTTGGATGTTGCATCTCTCCAAAAAAAAAAAAATAGAGGCAGTGTGGCAAAAATTAGGATGCAAATAGACATTACGAAAGGAAGACCTCCTCATGTTTGGATGGGGTTAGATGAAGAAGACTTTACTGTGGGAAGATGGCAAGCGATCCCATATGAGGTCTACCAGAGTTTCTTATTGCAAACACCAAGGACACATATCACAAGTTTGTAACAAAAAGAGAAGAGATGAGGAATACAAGAAGAGAAAAGAAGCTGAAGCTGCAAATAAAATCAAGGGCAAAAAGACTGCAAATGCCAGCAATCAGGTAATTCCCCAAACTTCTCCTCTACAGGTTAATGCTAATATGACTGCTAGTGTTTAAGGTGCTGAGGATACCCAAAAAGAATTGCAACAAACACAACCGAAGATGGACAAACAACAAATGGATGAGTGCCAAACTCAAAAAAGGAAAAATAACAAGGGTCAGCAAGGCCATGGTCATCAAAATAAAGTCTACAAACCAGTGGACAACCTAAATTTGCAGGAAAATAATATCAAAAAGCAGCAGGTGGAAAAGTTAGGTATTGACTTAACTCTCCCACAACCCCATTCACATGATAAAGTTGATCAAACAGGTCCATGTGATGGTAATCAAAATCCTCAAAATAAACAGAGCAAAGATGGCAAAATAACCCAAGGTATTGACTCAATGCTCCCCAAACCCCATGAACGCCCTAATAAGAGTTTTTCTGTTGTTGGCTATTTCTGAAGTTATGGGAGGTGAGGTGGATGGATCAAGGAGAAACCTACTAAATTGCAGGTAATTGGTGTTCACAAAGCTTTTAGAACTTTTGAAAAATTGATTCATCTGGAGAATACCCCAAAGCTTCTAGCTCTGTGGATGCAACAGTTGCTTTCTTGAACAGTCACCACTATCCTGAAAAAATCACACCAACCTAGACCAACTAAACAACAAACTCAATCACCCAAAAGAGAACATAGAAGGCACTAGCAGGAGATAGGTGAACATAGATGTTTGAAATAATGCTTACCCTACATGCAAGTTAACTTGCACGAAGACCTTCCAGAGATCTAGTACTCAGGATGGACTCAAGTATTTCAAACAAGGCACTGCGCTAGGAGATTAAGGAAGATATAAATTGTTCCAGGACTGTGCATAAGTTTATGATAGAGTGTAGGAACCAGTAATTTCAGATTCACTAATTTCCTCTTCTTCTTTTTCAGTCACCGTGATGTTGTCCAAGCTCTCAACTTTCTGTTGATGGCTTTGAGCATTTTTGGCAGTAAGTTCTTGTTCCTTCCTCTCAATGTCGAATTTATTCAACTTTTCTTCAAACTCCTCAATGCATGATTTGAGTTCAGGTTTAGCAAACGTCTTCCTCTAAATGAAGACATTCAAATAGGCAGATAAAGTTCACTTGGTTTCTTTAAGCACGTTCGTGGAGGATACTTTCCCCTGCCAGAAATCACATTTTTAGCTCTTGACCTCTTTTTGCCTCAAGTTCACTTGGTTTCTTCAAATATCTCCTAAATCGACTCTCCATTTCATTTTCATGCAAATATGAAAAAAAAAATCACCAATTTCTAAACTAAAGCAAGCCAAAATAACTACGAAAAGAACCTCAAATGAGTGGAAATCCACCACTCATCAACACCCCCAACTTAGAAATTTTGTTTGTCCTCAATTATAGAAAATCAAAAACACAAGAGGCTCTTCTTTCAAAACACACCACAAATCAATTTTCCCTTTCTCAATTAAGCACAAAGGTAATGGCTTCGGTTGGTACTAACAAATAGTCCACATGCAAACTTTTCACAAAAGAAATCCTCTCATCCTCATGAAACATTTTCAAAAACCAAGAATCATTTAAGTGACAACAACTCAAACTCAAGAAATGACTCAACTCATTAACTCTTTCACATGCTCACTTGACTCAATTAGGAATTTTCAAAATCACCACTTTTTCAACTTACATGCCCTCACAAGAAAGAAGTATACCAAAACCACACACATATAAAAAAGACAAGGGACAAAGATGCAACACTCACACTCACAAAGAATCATCTCATGCACACAAATGTCACACCATAGGCTTGCCCATATTTTCAATCAATACTGACTTAACTCCTTTTGGTTAGAAATCTCAAAGGACTTTGTTAAGCTTGTACTGTAGGCTTAGGGAAGGTTAGGATATCATTTAGGTATAAGTGACTACACCCTCCTTGAACACTACACAACAAATCATTATTTCTAACTTTCTCCACTTTTCTTCACTTGTAATATGGTTGCCAATAAAAAGGAATAGGCTCAAAGGGGACAACTAAGGATATATTTAGTACAAAGGTGGGATTTTTAGCCAAGTGGACTTCAAGAACATCAAAGAAAGCCTAAGATCATTTCTCCAACCAAACTCAATCAAGACCAACTTTTCAAGACCAACCGGGCAAGTTCTAGGTGACAAAAGCAAACACAAGGCATTATTCAAAAACTCACAACACATGGCCTGCAAATCAATCAAGATGGTTCAAAATCTTACTTCCTTATCAAAATACAAGTAGCATTGAACATTTTAACTGCTAAAGAATCAAAAGTCACAAAAAGAGTTGTAAGAGTTGTCACAAAATCATTCCTAACATGCTCAACCTTTTAAAAACGGAGAGGTATGTTCAACACTATTCACATGTATGACTATGCTCTTAGTACCAACCTTGTCAAAACCTTCCCAAATAGATGACAATTTTTCCCTTAAAAAGCCGTCAACCAACCCATCATCAGGCAACCTCATGCATCTATCCGGCACCAGCTACGCAGACTTTGCCACAAGCAAACACTCACAAGCAATCAACGATTTACCCTTAAGAAAGTTGTCACCCTCTATCCATCATTGGGCATCATCAATCCAAATCTTATTATCAAAACAAAAACAAAGAAGCTACAAACTACAAATCAAAAACTAATATAGACCAATCCAACACAATATCAACAGAAACAACCACAATATAAAATCCTGACAAGGGCACACCAATCCATAACAAAGAAAGAAAAGTACGCCCGACAAGGGCACACCAATCCATAACAAAGAAATAAAAGTACGCCCGACAAGGGCACACCAATCCATAATAAAGAAAGAAAAGTACGCCCGACAATGGCACACCAATCCATAACAAAGAAAGAAAAGTACGCCCGACAAGGGCACAATCACTATATGCAGAAACAATCAACAAAATGCCCACAAGGGAGGCACCCCAACTGAAAATGAGATTGTGTTCTCACGGTCAAATATCAAAAGATAATACAAGGGACTCCCTGAACTGCATCACACTGAGCTCAAAAATAACCAATCCAAAAGAACAACAAGCAGACAATATAATTAAAATGAAATATTACCTGTCGTGCAATAGATACCAAGGTACCAAGTTTCCATGTTATAAATTCCTTTAGACCATCCTCACATATGCGTACAATGTGATAGAGAACAGGAAAAACCTACAAAAAAATAAAAGATACAATCATAAATAAGCATCTCTGATAAAATCATCCACAACTAATGTTTGGGAAAAGAAGGGTATACTAAATACAAGCAATAATATTCACTACGTTCTACTTAAGTTCTCAACTTCCCCGTGTCATTGGCTGGTTGGCCCCTACTTTTATAAGTTAAAAAAAATAAAGATCTGAGATATCTTTATTCATCTCAGGTTCTTTTTCTATCACCTTTGCTCTGTAAAAGGGTGCAAATGGGAGGGTCTGCCGGGTGTGGACAACCTGGTGCACTGTTTTTGACATGCTAAAGAACCACATTTGATGAAACACCAGGGGAAGGATGAACTAACATTTTTAAACATAAACATCCAACCAAATTGATAAAGTAAGTTATACAATGGAATGTGAGAAACAATTCATGTATATATCCTCGTTATGTGAGATAGTGGACTAACCTTAGGCAAATAAGGGACACATACCGGGCCCATTGACTATACATGCAAAAGACAGAAAACAAAAACAAACAAGTGTCCCAGGACTACCAGTGTCAAAAGAAGAAACAGGCAAGGCAGGATAATAATATAGGAATCCTGCTTAAGAAAAATTTATAAAACAATAAGAAATGAGGTGCCCAACTGAGTCTGCAGACCTTGAAAATAAACATAAGAGATCCAACTACTTTATGGTGGTAACTTGACAGAGATGGATCCCTCAGAATCCGCATGAGTGAGTTGATAGCAACCTGCAACAGTAGATGCCAGTTAGCAAATCCATAAAAGAAAATAATATGTTGAAGGTTTAAGTCTCACAGTGGAAAAATAAACCTCAGATGTTGTAAAGGATGGCCAGAGATCCGTAGGCAATTCATCCATTGATTTTTATGTTGACCAGGATCACCAGTCACCCCTGTAACTTCACCATGGGATCCAGGTAAGCTTTGTGGATTGCGCTTGTGCACATAGGGATCTAAAGCACCCATGATGCCAAGAACCTGCAAAATTCATCCTCAATGAACTTAAGTACTGACTAATCCAAATAAAATATATATATTGGACCAACAGGATTGCACTTACCTTCAAAACCTCTCTCTTTGTTGACCAAGCTAGTTCACCATTGAGCAGTTTCAAGAGAAACCCAAGCAACTGAGGATACTCATTGTATAGAGTAATGACATATCTATGAACATTACAAACAACAAATTTGTCAAACAAGATTTTGAATAATTCAAAGCTAAATTAGTGCACCGAAGCCATGAATAATGTGGTGAAGAATACCAGCAAAAATGATAAATTTGAAAATACAGATAGCACAACACAGTCCAAAGGAAAGGAAAAGTAAGTATGTCGCACAAACAAAACAATATTAGAAATAATCCCCAAACGTAGATTATCTAGGAACCAAAACAAATAGTAAGTAAATGACTGATTGCAAAGGAATGATCAAATCAAAGGTTGAAGAAACCACTCACCCTGTACTCTGTACAACTTGACCAAGTGCTGAAACAACCACTTCATATTTGGTAACGGCAGCCCCATCCAGTAGAGCTTCAACAACTAATGGCATAAGTTCTGAAATATACTGTTGCGTGGCAAAGACGCCCTAAAGAGAGTATAAGAGAGACAAAAAAGGAGAATTAGTGTTCTCAATTATCCACAAGAACTATCTACATGCATAAAGACAACAGTCGATAATCTTGGAACTTATGATGAAAAATCAAAATATCTGATATAGAGAGCTGCGAGGATTTAGAGTGACATGAGCTTCCATTGATATTATTTAACCTGCAACACAATTCTTGACTATAAAAAAAATAGAGGGCATACACAAGACACCAAGATGCAGATGAAAGATCACAAGGAAAGACCAAACTATAAAGATCAAGAAACACTATATTTGTCTCAATTTGTTTGGCACAGTTTGAATGGATGCGGACACACAGTTCAAAAAAGAAATGGGTATAGATTTTGACACATACATGTTAGGTCATAGGCAAAATGGAGATGTAGAAATTAGCTTGTTTCTAAATATATATAAGTACCAATTTTTCAAGGAGGTCAAAATTTTGAAAGTGCCAAACAAATAGGGACAGAGGGCGTTATCATTTATAAGCATTAATTCCACCCGAGTTATCGATAGACTCAGGTGAAAGTTGACTTAAGCCCCTTACTGATTTTTCAATTAAAAATGGACACAATTTGGAGTACAAGTAGCTCCAATGCGACAAGGAACCAGGTCGCAGCAAGAAAAATTGGAAACATCCTATCCACAACAGGCTTAATCCAGCATTAGTCATGTAACGACCCGGAAAATGATAGGTTAAACAAGAGCCTATGACTTTGTGTTGACTTTATAATGAGGTTCTATGAGGGGTTTTTATGTAATTTCATTTTAATTGTGTTACATCCGACAATTTAAAATGAATATGAAGTAGCTTGAAATTGGAAGTAGT
>JAJOOR010029784.1:0-14762 GCA_036250505.1 Solanum acaule | reverse complement strand
TATTAAACTCTCAGATTTGATATATTCAGTTATAGTATATGGGTATTCCCCATCTTTTCAGATTTATTTATGAATTAGCTTCCGCATCAGTTTATTATCTTTAGTATGCTCATGATCATGCTAGCAGGGTTAGCTTAGGATCACTTGTGGTCCTAGGTCCCGTGTCCGCGTCTTGGGGGTAGCTCGGGGCGTGACAGATTAGTTACATTAACTTAATGGGATACAAATTATTGTATGCATTCAAACAGAAAAAGCAGCTACTAAACTAAAAAAAAACAATTTCATTCGTTATACATCATAATTTGGATACAAAACATCTGAAAAAAGCTATAAATCCCAATGCATACAAAGATTTCACAGATTCAATCAAGAAAAAAAATAACATTCTTGTATTCGACATATACGAATATCTCATCCAAACAAATAAAAAAATTGAAAAATAATACCTAATTGTTTTTCGATTGTTCACTGGATGCGATAAATTTATTGTTGTCAATTTTGAAAATTTTTGTTTCAAAAATATGTCGTATTCAACTTGAAGAAGCTTTGAAAGTTATCAGATGAATGATTCGGAAGACAAAACTAAATTATTTTAATTTTTTTTTATGTTCTTAAAAAGAAAGAAAAAAAATGCTCAACGGAAAGATGGCTATTTATGCTCTTTTCAAAACGTAACTGATTTGTATTTAAAATCTTTTTTACCTTTTCTGAATTTTTTTGTTTCATGATTTTCTCTGTTCTGTTATTAATTATTTGTATTCTTTCAAATTAATCAAAATAAAATAAATACATAACTAATCCCTTAACAAACTAAAATAATGACATTTTTAATAAATAATGAAACTGTTGCTAAGGAGTCCCACTAAAAGCTAAAATATTGTTGTTTTGAAAATTTTCCTTTGAATTTTCTCTAATTAGTATTGTCTTTGTAGATCTAGAATGCCTCCATCAATCATGTCAAAGTATGAAAGTATAGAAATGAATGAATTTTTTATTTATCATAAAAAGTGTTGTAAATCCTTTTTCCAACTATAAGTGTTATATTCAAGATTCATTTCGTCAATTGTCTTAATATGATATTTATTTTGATAGATGTTTTTAAAAAGTAATACGTTTTCTCAGGGCTTAAAAAATAAATTTCATTGTTAATACTGTGTTTTATTCTTTTAGGCAAAATTCTAATGTCTCTTTTCGAAGTCTTCAATCAATTTAATACTATCAGAAATTATAGTAACATTTTCGTGATCCATAAGTTAATGAGAGAAATATTTTGCTATCTTTAAATATTATGTGTGTGATGTTGCGGAATCAATAAAACAAATATCTTTATTATAGGATTTTAATTCAAAACTTACTTGAAATGGTAAAATCTCTTGTTGATAACGTATTAAAAATAATAAAGTTAGAAGAACAATATATTTATAGAGAAAGGTAGTGAGAAGAGAAAAGGATTATATGAAATTACAATGAATGAGACCCCTCTAAATTACAGGAAAAACTAACTTGGTCACGAAATAATTAACCCTAACTTTTCTCATAAATGAATAGACATTCACAATAGTATATAAAATATTTTTATAACAAAAATGAAATAATAATACTAGTTAGAGTAATTAGGGTCTATTTTAGCCTATCTATCAAATGATCCCCAGTCTAAATCAGTAATTATTCTTTCTTAATTGTCATCAATTTGTGAATCAACAAGATAGACAACAATTTTGCAGTCTTCTACAATGATCCCAAGTTCACATCTAAGGTTGTGCATCGGATCGGATAGAACCACCGGACTGGAACGAATCAGTACCGGACCGAATTGGGACGAATTGATCGGTTTGTTGACCGGTACCGAGATGAATCGGACCGAAATTACCAGGACGGATACTCGGTTCCATCCCGTCCCACTATATACCGGGATGGAATCGGAATGGATCAGAATGGGATAAACGGGACGACACATCTAGCTATTTCAAAAAATGATTAAATTTTTTTTAGTTATTTTGATTTTTTGAATTATGAAAATATGAATGTTTTTTTTATTTTTCTAAGTTTAAATTAATAGTTTTGAAATTTAAAATGTAATTTTACTTAAGTTTATTTTAAAGATATATATATATATATATATATTACTTATTAAGTTTGCAAGTTAAGTTTAATAAAGTTTGTAAAAAAAAATGTTTTTGAGCTTATGTTTTCAAGATTTGAATCTTTTGAAGTTTATAAGTTATTACTTATTAATATGTTATAACTTATAAGTTATATTTATAACTTGTAATTTAAATAACTTAAGTTTATAATTTTAAAAAATTAAATAAAAATAAGGATAAAACAATGACACAAATTAAAAAATATCAATCCAATTTATTTAAATTTGTATTACAAATTACAATTACAATTACAATTTACAACTATTAGTAGAGTGCCTAATTTACGCAGCCACCTTCTAGGAAGGGTTCTGTTTCAACTAAGCCTCAAATGTAATACTAACAGTTGTATAGTCCCGTAAAGCCTTTCTCTAACTTAGCTATAGATTGACCGTAATCAATTACTGGTCTTGGTAAAGCTCGTTGACGATCTTGAAGTTTCATGCCATCGTCACCACCACATCCAATGGCTGAATCTATGAAAAGTTCATATTGACTATCTAACTTTGAAAGTCCTTGATTTCTCCGCTCAGCATTTATCCAATCTCTAAACAACATCGATATCTCCAAAATGTCTTCTGCTAACGAATATTTGTGGTCTTCAATTTGAAATCTTGTCGCGCTGAAAGTTGCCTCCGAATCTAGTGATGATCCTTGAATTGCAAGCACATCCTTCACCATCCTAATAAGCTTTGGAAATTGAGTTCCGTGAGCCCTCCACCAATTCAGTAATTGTGGTATACCTTTCTCGTTTGTAATATTATCTGAACCCGGTTCAAGATATTTAACAAATTCATATTTATTAGAAGAGTCTAGACCAAGTTTATGTTTCACTCTACCATGGGCACCTACTCGAGGCATAGACATTTGAGGATTATCAACATTATCTAAGGAACAATATTTATCATACATTTCTTTAGAAAATAATTTTATACTATTTTGACATGTTACCAAATCAGGTTCTTCTTCTGATTTAATATCTAAATTTTGATAAATGCATTCAACTAAAGATTTTGCACCATATTCTTTATATTCAGGGTTGAAAAGAATTGCAGTTAAATAAATTTGAGGGATAGAAAAAAAAATATTTCTTAAATTTTGTAATCACAACTTCAATAGCACTGATAAATAATTCATTTGTTTTAATTTCAGAAAAGAGAGTTGAAATCTCACACATATCTATTAAAATTTTAGAAATAGTAGGATAATACATCCAGAAAAAAATTTAGTAGCATCATAAAATGATTTCAAAAATATTCTAAGTTCATTTACTTCATCCCAATTACTATCATTAAGTTTAAATTCAGGATAAGTATTATGACTATTAAATTGCATAGTAATAGGTTCTCTCTATATATAAGCAATTTAAAACATATCATAAAAGGAATTCCATCTAGTTTTTACATGCTTCGGAACTTTTCTAAACGGAAGTTTACATGCATTACAAAGCTCTTTAAATTGATTAATTCTACTATTACTATGCATATGAAAAATATAAAAACAAGCATTATCAACTTTATCACAACTATTTTCAAATAATTTCACACCGTCACTAACAACTAAATTTAATACATACGCATCACATCTAACATGAAAAACACATTTACTAATAGGACAAAGTCTAAGTTCAAGCATATTAATAGCATTTAAATTAGCAGAAGCATTATCTAAAGTAATACTAATGACTTTACCACAAAGACCGAGAAAATCTAAAATTTTCACCACAATAATAGCAATATACATTCCAGTTTTCTTTTGCTGACAAATTTTATAATCGATAATTCTTTTTTGTAAATTCCAATTATAATCAGTCCAATGCGCAGTATCAGTTAAATAATCAAAATCACGACCCATATCAGTGGTAACAGCAACTCTACAATCCATTATTTCAAAATAGGCATGCAAATATTAACAATGTTTTTCTTGAAATTCAAAAATATCTCTTTTTACCATGCTTCTTGATAAACCTTTAAAACTAGGATTATATGTATCACGAATATATGCAATAAAACCCGGATGTTCTCCAAAACTAAAAGGTAAACCACAAACAACAACCATTTTAGCAAAATTTTCATGATCACGATCCTTATTATAGGTTCGATGTGTAAGAGAACCACTTGGGTTCGAAGTATTTAATTCACCTTGAATCATATTTGACCCTCTAGCCGATGCTCCAACGCTAGAATCTTCACAAACACCAAGAGAAGATAAATATGCAAACCACTCTTTACTATGATTTTTAATCAAGTGTTTTTTTAATCCCCCTGTTGAACCTCCACTCCCACCAGAAAATGTTGTTTACAAAGATTACATATACTAAAAAAAAATTCTTCATTCAAATAACGAAATTTCCACACATTTGATTTTAAAGTACGTTGTACCTTGTTCTTACCTCTAGTTGGAACAATAGGGGGACGATAGTTCCAACCGGAGGATTGTCCTCTTGAGGTGGAACTTCAGTACTATTGAGGTCGGGACTAGTCGGTGTATCATCTAAATCTACTTCTTCATTTTCTTGATAATTATCATAATGTCTTCCATAAACCTCTTCGAGAATTATAGGAATATCCGAATTATTTTTTATAGAACCGGGATGGAAAAACTAGTTTCATTCACATGCGTAAATTCATCTGTATTCATTCTAACAAGAGGAAATTTAGATTTAGAAGAACTAAAACCTTTAATTTTTTTTGTAAACATATTTTTTACTCCGTGTACAATACATTTTTTACCTCCACTTTTTTTAGAAGACTCCATGATATAAAATTATAAATTATAAAATACAAAATTTAACAAGAACAAATAAAATATAATAAGAAAAACTTACTAATAATAAATACAAAAACTAAATATAATATTAGAGAGTGAAACGAAGTAACCAAACGTTTGTGTAAAGAACAAACGATTATAATCGAAAATTGAAAAATTGATGTCGAAACTTGAAGTTTGAAGAAAATTCCTCCCCAAAATTCACCAACTGATTATTGAAATCCTCACAATTACAAAATAATATGATCGAATTTGGAACTTGAATCTAGAAACTTTGAGAAAGATTGAGAATTGAGAGAAATTAATAATTGTTAATTGTTAAATATTGTAAATATGTAAATTGTAATTAAAAATATAAAGAGAGGGAGTATATATAGTTTTTAGAAATTGTAATTATGTGTTGGAAAATATTGTTGTTGGAATGGAATTGAAGACATTGAAATGGAGACATTGCAATGGTAAATATTATCGTTGGGGCAGTCAACAGTAGGGATTGGGAAGGGGGAAGGCCGGCAGTGGCAGCAAGCATATTTTCAGCCTTTCAGAAAAGCTGCCGCCTGGCCGCCTAGGGTAGTGGGAAAGGCTTTTCAGCCTATTTTTTTAAATTTTTATATATATATATATATAAGTTATAAAATATAAATTAATTAATAAAATATAGTTAATCGGATTACCTATCTGAACCGGACCGGAATGGAATCGGAATTTATCGGGATCAGCGGAACGGAATTGGAATATATCGGGATCAACCGAACCGAAATTATCGGGATGAAATTTTGATTCCGTTCCGTCCCAAGTACCGGTTCACGGTGTCTCATTCCGTTTCGTAGACTACCAGACCGAAACAGACCGAAATGGTATCGAACCGGTATCGCTACAACCCGATCCGGTGCCCAGCCTTATTCACATCTGAACTCTCTCAATACATGGGTAGACAAGTATCGTATAGAAAACTGATTTATCCATTTTCTAGGTCAGGAGAATCCCTATTTATAGAGATTTCTTCCTAGTACAAAAAGGAGTAGAAAACCTAGTTTTTCTAGAAAACCAGAAAAACCCATATTATTCTTCCTTTTCCCATAGAAATAGGATTCTGAGTTCTAATTAAATATTGATAGGGACCACATAATTAATTACCGAGGCTTCCTATTATGGAAATAATTTCAAATAATTAATTTGGATTATTCTAACTATAAGAAATTACAAATCATTCCACTAGAAATTCGTAATTGCACTTTTCTATTTATATTTCGAAATTTCTCATTAAACACTTATGTAATTCCCCATGTTACGATTACATATGCTAATCAATAAATTAAATTACCGACGAATTTAATTTAATGATTAATTTCCTTTAGAACACCACTTTAACTTATTTTATATGTCAGATTCATAAACCAACTCGCAAGGTTTGACACGATGAAAACTTATAAGTTTCTCAATAGAGCATATCAATCAATCTCTATAACGAGACATGGATTCCATCAACTAACTTATTATTTCACCAATATATATATTATTATCATCCAATCTACTAGGCATATTGACCCATCTCATAATCTCATCTTTTAATAAAGGCTTAAGTCATCTATAGCCCCTTAAGGTTGTCCGGATAATTCGTTTAAACACCTCAACTAACCCTTGTACCTATTGAACGCCTATGCCCCTTAAAATTGATACCTATTTGACATTTTTTTTTCAATCAGCCAAAAATAAGAGAAGTGTGTACTACACTCGATCTGACATGACAACTTGATGAATTAAATGATGACATGTGGCATTTGAATCAAAAAATTTATTAAAAAATGATATTCTAAAAAGAAACTATTTTAATCTATTTAACTAACTAAAAATAATTTTAAAAATAATTTTCTAAAAAAACCCACCCACCCCACATTTTCTTGTCTAGTGGAATCCCAACCGTAACATTCTCAATCTATTTTTCAACTGTAAATTTTTTTTCTCCATTTAGTTTGGTACGAGGAAGATGAATAAGGTTTATCACCATGGTCGGAAAAAATGGAGTTACCTAAAATATTTTTCTGAATTTCATAACTGATGCTTTCTGAAGTTGAAGAACTCTTCGTTTCTTTTTAACTATCAATTTTAGTTAATTAATGTGATTCTTTATTATTGGATTATATTGACATAAGTATATGTTCGAAATTAAACCTTGTTGAAAAATATAAAATTTTGCCAGAAAATGATGGTGGTAAAGGGGAGGGAGAGGTGGCTAAAGAAAAGAGAGAGAAGAGAAGGGTGGATGGCAATAGAGGCGACGACAACGATCTCGCCGGAAATTAGTGGAGTTGGAAAAAATATTATAGCTAAAGAAGAAGGAAGAAGAAATAGAGAGCGGAGTATTGGATGAAGAAGACGACTTCCTTTTTTAATTTAAAAAATAAAATATTTTTTCCTTTTTTATTAATTTAGGTATATAAGTTAGAGGAAAAAAAATATTATTTTGAACAGTTCTACGCGCTTAAAGAGAGTGAAACAGATGTTTTTGACATGTCAGCATTTTGTGTCTAATAGGAATGACTTTTCAACAATAAGGTGTTCAATAGGAACAAAGGTAGGTAAAAGTGTTTAAGTGAAATATGCGGACAACTTTACGGGGCCATATATGACTTAAGTCTTTAATAAATCAAAACAATAATTAATATATACAGATCATAATAGTTATATCAAGATTAAGAATACAAGTACATTTAATAGTTTAGAAAATATGTTTTTGTCCGTCAGTCTAAAACAACTATCTCTACTCGGTCCCGTTCAACACATACAAAATGCACTAGCACAAGAAGTTGGAACTATACCGTTCCCATAATCAAGATAAATTATATATAATCTTGTGCAACAATCATACCGATGGCATGTCCAATTTTCATCTTAGATTGTGAATAAAAATCTTTATACTTATAAGAACCGATGATTTAATCCTCTGTATATAAGCTAAAGGCTGAAGTAATCTACAACCACTTAAAGTTGTCTTCATAATTCACTTAGACACCGTAATTAAGACTTGTACCTATTGAACACTTCTAGAAATTCGAATTGATACCATTTTAGCACTTTTTGCCTATATGACACTTTGAGTGTGATTCACCACTGATGAGCACGTGAAAGCCTTTAATTAAATATTTTCCAATTAAAAAAATCTCTTTCTTCTTCCTTGTGCTGGCCGCCATCACTTTCTCCGACAGCCGCCATCATACGCTCTTCTTCTTTTTTCATTTTTTTTCTCTAGCCACTTCACCTCCCTTATCATCACAATTATTTAGTTTTTTAGATTTGTCATTATCGCCGCCAACACATTCATTTCTTCCTCTGATTTTGTTTTGACCAAGAAATAAAATTTATCATGAAATAGAGAACAAATTTCACATCCAATTCTACTGTTAAATCAAAAAATCAAGTCACTAGCAATTTGGTCTTAATCAAGATGAGAGTTGAGACCATGCTTAAATGAAAGTCATACCCTTCTAACAACATTACCATAAAGCAAAGGGAAGTACTTTCCTAAAGAATTAATGTTTACAGGATAAACTCTGTAAGCTACAAGCATTGCAACTTTGATGTTATGATCATATTTGTTATAACTGTATATGACATTCGGTAAGCTTAAAAAAAGGCTAGAGTTAGAAAATCATGTCAGTAATAAAGTTTCAATTCATTGCAGAAGATCATATTAATATGTAGTTTGCAGAAGCACAATCAGTCGTCGCACATGTCAAATTCTGACAAATCCTGTGTCATGGTCGGTGCAGGTGGCAATTTTTTTTGTTTTGTTAGTACTAGTCCACAAGAGTCCCTTTGGGATGCACAAATTGGAAGTGTTAGTGCTGCTAAAATTTGCCCTATCATATTCAGCGTCTTAGGATGCACCGACTGAAAAAACCTCTGACAATTTTCTTTTCCTTGAAGATACGAGAAAAGTGTCACGACTTCTAATAATTGGACATTCGTGGTCCGCTTTTGAAGAACCTGTGAATGCAGTAATTGGAAAAGATTGCAATGAAATTAAGCTGCCTCATATGCTGTCGAGTCTCTGCTTTTGATGAAAATGATACAGGCGAACAACAATAATGATTGATAGTGCAATATCTATCAATGACACTACAACCACCAGAGTAACTATGAATCTAGGATCTTGTTTCTTTCTGATGTATACTGATGTAGGAGGACTAGAAAAACTTTTGTTGTCTGGCTTAATATCAGGCAAGGTTCCAGGACAATTTAATCCAATCAGGAATTGGTTACCTCCAATCCTTAAGATGCTTATAAATTGAATGTTGATGGGAATTACCCCACTGAAAGATCACTTAATATTAGAACCGATCCACTGAACATGTTGTTCTGAAGGTCTAATCTTGTCAGACTAATCAGATTTTGGAATGAAAGAGGTAGAGTTCCACTGAAGTTATTGTGTGAAACATCCAAGATAGTTAAATTCACGTAAACACCAAATATGTCTGGCAGTTCTCTAGATAGAAAGTTGTGATTAAAATTAAGGTATTTGAGATATGTCATTGAAGTCAGTGTATGAGTAAGGCTTCCAGTGAAGCTATTCTGTGCCAAATTTAAATCTACTAGCGTAGGCGGCAAGCTATCCGGTAAGTGTCCGTCAATGTTGTTTGAACTCAAGTCAAGATTTTTCAGGTGTTCCTGATTTTGGAGGTCAATAATTTGATCTTCAAAATTACCTGATAAGTTCAATCCTGCAAGATTAATATCAACTATGTTCGATGTCTGGCATGAAATTTCCAGCCATATATCCTCTCAAGGTCTACCAGTGGTAAAATTCCAGCTAAGTAGCCGGATAGGATTATTGAGAGCTTTAAACAAATCAAGCAGAGCGATCAACTGATAGTCCTTTTGAGCAAGGGCAGAATCAGTGAACACACTCCACAGCAACATAAGTTGCACCATCATGAGTATATGATTAGCCGCCATACAGTTTTCGATCAAGACACTTTTGAGGGGCAGAGAACTGGAACGACAACGAGCCAAAGAGAGCAATGACTTCTTACACCAATTTAGATTCGAGTTGCAGAAAAATGAATAAAATAAAAAACAAGCTATTACGAATCGGATGATACGAAGGCTCATTCGTAGAGTTGCAAACACGGAAGTCGAGTGGTCTGATGTGTGGGTTGTGTTGTTTTTATGAAGTTAAAGGGTAGTTTGATAGGTGAAGGAAGGAGTTCTAATAGATTTTTTGTAAGGATGAAAGAGTTTGATAGGTGAAGGAATTCTAATAGTTTTTTTTTTGTAAACATGAAAGAGTTTGATAGCTGAATGAGTTCTAGTTCTTTTTTGTAAAGATGATAAATACTTGCTAATGAGTGATTTAGTGTTTTTCTGTCTACTCATTTTTTTTTTGTTCCTCCCTCGTGTATTGAGGGAAATTTTTGAATGTTAATGAAAAGTAAAGTTGTCAATATGGGCTAGCCTACCCCATCCGGGTTAACCCATACATGCTTCGAAATTTGAGGGGTCAGACCGGGCTAGCCCATTTTTGGTGTGAGTCTAAAAATGGTAGGCCTATTGTGTGGGCTACAGGCTTGCAGGTCCAGCCCTATTTTCTTAAAAGTATATTTTTTTTTATAATCTTTTAAACTAAAGTATAATTTTAAAATATTATCATAAATATTGACAAGATAATATTACATGGTGTTAGTGTTGCTATTTGTTAATCAAAACCACAAATAAAATTATTTTTATAATATTTATTAAGTTTGATTTCAAGTAAAAGCATAAATAGCTAAATAAATAGGAAAAATCACCCCCCATATATATTTAAGGGGCATTATTACGGATTTTAAATTTACTTTTAAAATATTATTGCTTATAACATTTTAATTGTGGGTTATAACAAATCACTTTTTATATATAAATCAATTTAATTTCACTTTATTAAATAATTAGTCTTTAATAATTATATTTTTATTATTAGTTTTTGATATAAATAAAGAATAAATCATTATTATTGGTTACACATTTTTAGGGATTTTACCTTGATTCTTGTTTTTTTTTACTTATTTTTGTACTGTCTTCTATAATTATATTTTTATTATTAAGTGATATAAATAAAGAATCAATCATAATTATCTCTTACACATTTTTATGGATTTTACCTTAATTCTTGTTCTTTTTTTACTGTCACACGTCATAAGAAAACGTAGAGTTAATATCTCAAAAGGTCACTCAACTTTAGAAATTTATCTAGCAAAGTCACTAAACTTTATTTTGTATCAATAAAATCACTCAACTTAGGCCTTTATATCAATAAAATCACTCAATCAATTTCTTGTTAAAAACAATTCACACCACAAATAAATTACTCTTATTTTTATATTATGTTCATGATTAAATTGCTAAACACATGACTCAAAATTACTATTTCATTATAAAATAATAAAAATTCAAAATAAAAGATAAATTTATCACACTTTGAACCTAAAATTCTCCAAACTAGCGTCATGATACATAAAACCTCACTTTTATTTTTATTTTTAAAAATGTAAAAAGATATTCACACAAACACGAAATTGATTAAACCACCACAACAAGTGTGGTTACTGTCAAATGAAGCAGTTAACAAATGAAATTGATAAATTATCGAAATTGATTAAACTACCAACGCAAGTTTGCCAGCCGTCATTGCAATGAAGCAATATTAATCTACCAAATGAAATTGATAAAATTATCTTTTATTATTTTATTTTATAATGTATAATAAATTAATAATTTTAAGCCATTTATTTATTATTTTAATTGTGATCAGATATTTTTTTTATTTTTTTAATGATAAATTTGGTTGAGTGATTTTATTGATATAAATGCCTAAGTTGAGTAATTTTATTGATATAAAAGTCTAAGTTGAGTGAT
This sequence comes from Solanum acaule, assembly GCA_036250505.1. Taxonomy (NCBI): domain Eukaryota; kingdom Viridiplantae; phylum Streptophyta; class Magnoliopsida; order Solanales; family Solanaceae; genus Solanum; species Solanum acaule. Next base: position 2,958 of record JAJOOR010029784.1, on the reverse strand, counting down.
TTTATTGATACAAAATAAAATTTAGTGACTTTGCTAGATAAATTTTTAAAGTTGAGTGACCCTTTGAGATATTAACTTGAAAACGTAGTATGCACATGTCATGTTCTTTATTTTATTTTATAAAGATTTTTAATGGAATCCTTCAAAGATAAAAGAAAAAAAAGGAATTTTAATAAGTCGTTACAAAGTCATATAATGCACATGGAAAAATTCTGGAACACGACAATTCATAACATTCTTTTAAGATACATTTAAATTTATTATATTGACACATTTGCCACCAACTTTAGCACTTAATTTAGTTCGATGATTATTCTATTACTAAAAATCTAGCACATTTTTAGCAACTATAATATTCTTGAATTAGGTAATTAGCTAATATAGGTGGTGGCTATTTAGTGAAAACAGCCAACAACTTGCAATTAATCTGACTGGAAAGACTTGTTGCCAATACTGAATTTTGCCTTTATCAAGTTGATTAATGGAAAAATATTTGCAACCTAATACCAAACAACACTTGAATAAATTAGTTTAGGCATATAGCATAATACAGCCATTCCATCTTTCTTAATTTTTTTTAATTCAAATAACCCCCATTCGATGGGTCCCTCTGAAATTTTTGTAAGAATTAGTATTTTTGTATTTTATTTTTCGGTATTGGATTTTTGTGGAGCCCAATTAATTCAAATGCATTCGAGAAGTTTGAATTTGGGGGTAAAATATTGTCTATCAAAGACGACTTCGTATTGAGATCTTATCATTCCACCGCCACTTTTGATGAATATTAAATCTAAACCTCCTTTCCACTTTAATATGGTAGATAATGAGCTTAAAAATGACTTATGGCGTTTTTAATGAAAATATGAAAAAACAAGTATGATAAGTGATCATTCCAAGTTTATTGTCTCATCCCTAGCTATTCAAGTCTCAACACTCCCCCACCCCAAACCACCAACCTCGTCTCGTTTCACTCCCACAATATTTTACTAGATTATATATAAATATTATCGAAGTAATATTTATTTATCTATCAAATATTTAAAAATACATATTTTTTATTAAAATATTTTATAGAAAAACCTTTTTCATGAATCTTTCTTCGTAGCAACTAGCAACCACACCCCAAGCGGAAAAAATGTCTTGAATTGAATTTGGTAGATATTATTACCAAAATTGCTCTATGAATCCAAGTAAAGTTTGATATTCTTCCCCCTTTGCTTTTCGTCACTTGCCAAAAAATTAGACTTCCTTCTTTAAATGCAAACTAAAAAAATCTTCTTTAAAATGAAAAACATTAAGATTAAATTAATTTTTTTAGTGGCTAACTAAAAAGAAATAAGTCGCATACATTATGAAAACAATATTTTATTTAGAAGAAGGGAGTAAGTAGCCGCTTGGCCATGAACTAGATTTGTTAAATTTGTAATAATAACATTATTTGAAAAAAAGGCAACTTTCACTCTTTTTTCATCTTCGTTCTTAAATGTTTTTGTATATGATTAATTCATCTTTTTTGTCATTCCCAAAAAGTAATTAGTTTTCTATATTTTATACTAACAATTAGACGTAAACTTTTCATTATGCAATTAATAAAATAATTTATAGTTATATAAATATTTATGATATATTTTAGTTCATAAATTTCAAAAATTAAACTCTATATCTATGTAAATATCTTCACGAGACGAAAAATTATTATTTTCTTTTAAATTTCAACTGAATCATATCTAAACTATATACTCGGTTTGAATTAAAGACCAAAAAAAGTTGGGGATAAAAAACGAACTTCTGACCAACTTTTTGGCCTAAAATTAGTGATGAATTGCCAGCTAAATGAAGAACTTTTATCATTTTTTAATTAATAAATAATTCCAAGCTGTCGGTGTGAACAATGAGTACATCTCGTCCACCAATAAGGATTGTGATAGAGTAGTAGATACTCCTTCACTTTAAGTCTCTTGGGTACATAATCAACTTTGTTAGGAAACATTTTACCTTTCAATCTGAGATTTCTCGGCACGAATCAAAATTTAGTTAGACTTTTCGATGCAAATTTGAATTTAGTCGAATTCTAACGTGGATATCAACTCTAGATGGAGAAGAAAAAATACACCTCGTCCTTCAATAATGACCATCTCTTATCTCTTATTGACTAATGGGCCCCACAATTCATCCAAACGGGCCCAGCCCGGACCCACCCCCCGTTTCACTGCCATATCCGTGTAGCGTGTATCCCACTTCCTCAATTTGTCCCTTTTGCCTCAGTCGGAAACAACCACAACGGTAAAAACAAGTTAAAACAGTGTGGAGGAACTATATACTAAAAAATAATTTTAAAAAAATTAAAGCATAAAGTTTATCCAATCGATAAAAGAAATTCGTCGACAAACTCTGCAGAAAAAAGAGAGAGAAAACGAAAAAGGGAATCGCTAAACCAAACGGTCCATGGTGATTATTATGATAACAACAACCACGTTGCTTTTTCATTGTTTGATTTGAATTCAAATTTTTTTCATTATTATTTGGGGGAGATTGTTGAGGCTTTTTTAGGGTTTTTAATTTGAAGAAGGATGACGGAGGTGGTCCTCCACATATATGATGTGACGAATAGTGGCTCCGATAAGACCAACAACACCATTGTTCAGATCAACAAGTTTTTCAAAGACGGTATCGGTCTTGGTGGAATCTTTCATAGTGCCGTTCAGGTTCACTTCTTCTTCTTTACGAATTTCAATTGCCTTTTCTCTGCTTGATTTTGTGTAATTTTCCCCTCTCAATTTGGAAATTTGGTGTTCTGTGTAGGATAATTGGATCTAGGGTTTAGTGTCGGTGGGAGTGGATTTTTGGATTTCTGTTTTAAGCTGTTGGATACTGAAATTTGTTTTGTTTTAGTGCGTTAAATCATATATTTTTTATGCCTGGGAATATTTCATATAAGGGGGGGGGGGGGGGGGGGGG
>JAJOOR010029783.1:0-15274 GCA_036250505.1 Solanum acaule | reverse complement strand
GTCTTAACTTTTATACATTATATTGAGGATTAAAAAAAAATATACCATCAAGTGACTAACATAAGTAATTTCTCTATATGAAACATGAATTAATTAGTAATGGTTTCTTTAATTTCACTTGTTCTTTTTAAAGTCTTAACTTTTATACATTATATTGAGGATTAAAAAAAAATATACCATCAAGTGACTAACATAAGTAATTTCTCTATATGAAACATGAATTAATTAGTAATGGTTTCTTTAATTTCACTTGTTCTTTTTAAAGTCTTAACTTTTATACATTATATTGAGGATTAAAAAAAAATATACCATCAAGTGACTAACATAAGTAATTTCTCTATATGAAACATGAATTAATTAGTAATGGTTTCTTTAATTTCACTTGTTCTTTTTAAAGTCTTAACTTTTATACATTATATTGAGGATTAAAAAAAAATATACCATCAAGTGACTAACATAAGTAATTTCTCTATATGAAACATGAATTAATTAGTTATGGTTTCTTTAATTTCACTTGTTCTTTTTAAAGTCTTAACTTTTATACATTATATTGAGGATTAAAAACAAAATATACCATCAAATGACTAACATAAGTTATTTCTCTATATGAAACATGAATTAATTAGTAATGGTTTCTTTAATTTCAAGAGCTTTAACCTAGTTCCTAAAATATACAACTAAACGCAGAGGTGGACCCACATAGATAGGTGGTTAACTTCGAAAAAAATCATTTATATATATGTATATCTCTCTTGAGAAACTAACAAAAACTATATAATTTTCGGTTCACCCATTGAAAGTTTAGAATGATATTTTGTCCCACCCGGTGGCGGACGGCTTGAACACAATCAAAATTTTGCAACCCCATAACCATTAGACTAAACTTTCCACTTGTGTCAAGAGGTGTCAATATATATATATAATTATTTTTATTTTTTTAAAACCAAAATTTAACCTCATGTAATTTTCCGGCGCCCCTACGGCTTAACCCACATACTTGTTTTTGCAATTTTTGTAACATGGAGTACACTATAAACAAATTAGGGATCATAATGAATGTTTCACCTCTGCATATAATTATTATTGACATGTAATGTTTTTTTTGTTATTAATTATCGTCCAGTGTTACAATAAGACAGTTGACTTTTGGGTGGATAATGTTTCCTTAAAAGAGTTCAACAAAACCGAATGGCTTCAACACCAACAGAGAGCCATAACAAGGGTAAGTTATATAATACTCTCTTCTTACTCCGTCCATCCACTTTTAATTATCACGTTACATTTTTCAAAAGTCAATTTTACTAATTTTTAATTTGATATTTTAAATAAAAAATTCATATATTCAAAAACTATACGAAAAGTATTATAGATTGCAATTTTTATGTCATACATCATAAAATGTTAGTCAAAGTTTTCATCGTTTAACTCTAAAAAAGGAAACCAAAACAATAAGAAGTGGACGGAGGGAGTATTTTATTACCATTAGCTACTTATCTATTTACATCTAACTTCTTTCTATTTGAACCTTCAATTTTGGATTTTATTTTAGGTAAGAAAGAGGAAAATAGTGCTAGATATAAAGGACAAATTAGGAAAACCAATCCGTGGAGTGAAAGTAAATATTAAGTTCACAAAACCATATTTCCATATTGGTTGTGGTGTTACTGATACACTATTACAACACAAGAAATACCAAGAATGGTTTCTTAAAAAAGGTTTTACTGCAAGTGTATTCACAAATCAAATGAAATGGTACTGGACAGAAAGTCGAAGAGGAATCGAAAACTACACAATACCAGATGCCATGTTCCAATTCTTCAAGAAAAATAAGATAGAAATAAGAGGACATACTGTTCTATGGGACAAACCAAAAATGAATCAATATTGGCTACATGATATGACACCTAAAGAGCTTTTGGCTACAGCAGTGAGACGTCTCGCGTCTATCATGGCGCGTTACTCAAATGATATTTTTGAGTGGGATGTTGTGAATGAGAACTTACACTTCAAGTTTTTTGAAGAAAAGATTGGACCACAGGCTTCTGGCATGTTTTATCACATAGCTCATGTTATAGATCCGAATGCAACGTTATATTTGAATGAGTTTAATAGCCTTGAAATTCCAGGAGATGTATATGCAGGTCCACATAAGTATATAAATAAATGGAGAGAGATCAGATCGTATCCAGGAAATGAGGATTTGACGATAGGATTTGGACTGCAAGCTCATTTTGGTTTGGGAAAACCATTGATGCCGTACATACGAGCTGTCCTTGATTTTTTCAGTGAAACTCAAATGCCCATTTGGTTAACTGAAATGGATGTTCCTAACAATTCAAATCAGGTATGTATATATTCTCTCTTGTTTCCTCCCATGAATGTAAATATTATACATCACGCGTATCCAGGATTTTGACATGATGGGTGCACTATTACAAAATAAATTTGATCGATTTGACATTTTAAGTTTTTATCATTGAAAGTCGTTTAAATTATAAAATTATAGGTCCAAAATTAATTCTTATCTATTCAAATAGTATATATATTTCGCGCTGGAGGTATTGAGATCAACTGAACTTTGAAATTTTGAAAGATTAAAGCTATATATACATATAAAGTTCTACCAATAACCACTTAAAGAGATGTTACATAATTTTAGAAAGAAAAAATACAACAAGATAGATGTAAGATTCAAATTTCCAACCTCACTCAGAGAGATGCACCCGATCATCATTGCATTATTTGATATGTCTAGTGAAGGTTCACACATCTCAGGAGGGGAGCATGGATTCACGTGAACCCGGTGACCCCCTTCTGCATACACCTTTGCAATTAATTAATATATATACTCTACTTAACAGGCACTTTACTTGGAAGAAATCATGAGAGAAGCATTTTCACATCCAGGAGTGGAAGGAATAATAGTGTGGGCACCATGGAAGCCAGGAATGAATTGCACTAGTTTGTGCTTGATGGATGACAATTTCAACAACACACCAGCAGGAGACATTGTAGACAAGCTCATGGCAGAGTGGAGAACTCCTGACCAAAATGGAAAAACAAATTCTGAAGGACTTTATAGATATGATGGTTTTCTTGGAGACTACAATGTGGTACTTTATGATCCTCACTCTCTCAACAAAGTTACTAGGCAGATTAAAATTACAAATAAGGATCCAATCCGAATAGTGATTCCTATTTCCATATGACTAACTTGTATCTCACATTTACATACATAACATCAATAATTAAATGTTTATTATCCATCAATTATTTGGATATTCTAATTTAACTTCTCTTATATCTAGTAAAAAAACATGCACTAATTTTTAATATTCAATGTATTTCATTAGTATGAAAACAAAGTTTAATATTATTGGAAATATTAATATTAGTTTGTAATCCATTAGCTTGTTTTCTCCTTAACCCTAACCCTTCGTGTAATACACCATTATGAGTGTAGAATAAAATAAGTTTTTTTCACCGCAATAGACAACTAGATTTAGGTATCCAAAAGAGAAAAATGGTATGCATCTTCCGAGGATATTTAGGCTATGGACAAAGAAAATTCATTCATTTTTTGAGGTTTCTGATGACCAGTGACATGAGCCATGGTTACTTCTTAATCGCTTTCTTAATAATAAGTCTCCTAAACTAGTATTTTTAATTCAAATAGTACATTAGTAGTAGAGGCATAGGCTCGTATTCCGATGATTGACATGATTAGTATATATGCAAAATGTATTTTTAGGGTATAAATTAAAACCATAACTTACTTGCATTAGTTCATATTTATGACTGTCTAATTTTTACATAAAACGTTAGGGCATTTATAGATCTCGTTGAGAGATTTTCGACGATATGTAGATCATAATTTTTGGCCTTAATACTTTGTGAGATATTGATTTTTTTTTTATAAAACTAAGGTAAGTATGTCATGTATATTACCGACTCCTTTCCTCCATTGCTTCAGAATAATTATGATACTTCCTAAGTTATTCTATGCCTTATATACTTGGAAAATTATTTCATATTGATGCCACATTTTCTGGGGGGCACTACTGCAAGTCTTGACACACAACTCGACAAGCTTTCTCAATAGTGTTCTTGAGTTCCAACTACTCTATAAGATCTACTTCTTTCAGAGTTTCCAAGTTCAGAGTTGTGGCATTCTTTTGTTGTATATAGTTGATGGGTAGGTCGGATTCTTGTCCATGCCAAGTTTCTATACTCTTAGAGGCATGCAAACTTGAGTTGGGTAGTAATACATTGTTGGTCGTGTTGACTCTATTATGTCAATATTATCAACATGTTAGCGTTGTTTGGCCTTGTATATGATTATAATTTGTTTTTTGGATTTTTATAGAAAGCATAGTGGTCTTGTTGTCCCGCATAACATTAGACTTGCTTTTATATAAACTATTGGGTTAGCTGAATTTTTGGCTACTACATGGCCCTCTGATTATGGCCCTGCCATCCTTGACTCTAGTTATTTAAAGTTTGTCTGTTACGCTAGTTCAGGATGCCTAATATACACCGATAGTGTATACGATATGAGTCAACTCAGGGTTTTAATATAATGACCAACCAGGTCATTTTTGTGTTATGCCTTATGTTCACTGTTTAGAATGTTCCTATAGGGACTCCAAGTCATTTATGGCTTTCTGGGAGTGACAGTTCAGTCACTAGGTCATTCGTTTGGTTTTTATGCGAGTTTCCATGTTTTGGATCTTTTGAACTTTAAACAGTCATTTTGATCAAAATTTTAAGAAGATGACCTCAGAATCCAATTCTGACGATTTCATCAGCTTTAGAAGGGTAATTTTAGGCTAGTAACATGATTGACATTGACTCCTGAGGCTTTTTATGTGAGTCTCTGTGATTAAACATTTTAACTTTCACGTTAAGGACTAAATTTGACTTTAGTCAACATTCTGAGTGAACGAGCTCAATGATTATTCCGTCAGCATAGTTAGCTCCAAAATATTGAGTTTGGTCTAGAACGACCCTTCGTTCGGATCCCGAGGCTTTCGGGCTAATTCCGAGCCCCCTTGTGTATTTTTACTTAAAATAGAGTTTGGGGGTGAGACCCACTTTTTGATGAAATGACCTTGTATGGGAATTTTGACTACTCTGTTAACTCTAAAATATCGAATTTGGTAGGGTTGCATATCTCGTTTGTGTGCACGGAGTTCTGAACTAATTCAAAACATCCTGTCGGAGATTTACAACTTGCCAAAAAACCTGTTTGATATGCATCAACTGGTGCAAGAAAAAATGCCCTTCACGTTCACAGACCCTAGACCACGTTCGTGGAGGCCAGGCAGCTTGGTGGCCACATTTACGAGGTCTTGGCCGCTTTCAAAGGGCTCACATTCGTGGGGTCCCTACCGCGTTTGCGGGCCATGTTTCATCTTGGCCACGTTTGTGAGGCCCACATTCGTGGGGTGCTTCCGTGTTCACGAAGGGAGATTCTGGGTGATTCAAAGTCCCACACATTCGGAGTTTTTGGTTTCTTGCTCATTTTATCTCGGATTGGGTGATTTAAAGTCCCACGCGTTCGGCAATTTTGAGGCTACGCTGTGAAGTTGTTTGGCTTTCTTTGTTTAAGGTAAATTGTTGTTAGAAGTTGTTGTCCTAGTCCTTATATGAGCTTAAAATTGTTGTTTGTTTCATGTTGTTGATTATGGCTGTTTCGAGCCCCAAACTATATCCCTTTTTGGAACATAAGTTCGGGGCATTGGTTGGGACATCTTGACAGAGTCAATTATGGAAATTCTAGTGCGGGTCCCACAATTTATGTTTGACTCTAAAATTGGTCAGTTTCTATTTTATGTGCTTGTTGTGTCTAAATGATGATGAGTGGTAGATTTACACTCATTTAAGGCATTTTTAGTTCAACAATTAGTGTCCTCAATTCCTAATTATGTCCTATTCTGATGATATTTTGATGGTTTGCAACTATGAAGGCTAAAGGACAAGGGGTGGATGAATACTTGAAAGAAAGGCCAAAAACATTGAAAGAAGTGTAAGATCCACACTGGAGTTGTCTAACCTAAAGGGCGGATCGCCTAAATGGCATGACCTCACCCAAAGTGACAGTATTCACAATTGAAGATAATTGAGGCAGGTCGGCGAACCAAGAGTGAAATGGCGATTAACCGAAATTGAAAGGCAAAATAGATGATCATCGCTGAAGGTGACATGACTCGGATGAAAAATGAAGGCTTAAAAGGCAAACAAATGTGGTAATCAGTGATCCACTAAATGTGAAAGGCGAACTCAAACGAGTTCACCGATAGAGGTTCAAACACCTGAAGCCTGAAGCAAATGAAAAACGAGCTGAGAAAAACATGATGATTCACCAATCTTGTTCGGCAATCCCGACTAATGTCGTCGAGTTGGTCACACAGTAAAATTCAGGCCAAATTTTGGGAAACTATAAATAGCCCAAAAGGGAGAGAAAATAGAGAGCATTTGGAGAGTTTTATGTTTTTGGAAAGAGTTGGAATAGAGTACTTTTTGAGAGCTTTGTGTATGAGATATTTCACCTCGTGAAAAACATCTTTAGTTTGAGATTTTCAATTTTACTCTTGCAATTGACAATTAGAAGTTAAAACCAACGTGGGTGTTGATTATAATTCCTTAATTCACCACATCCATGGTTGCTATCATGATATGTCTATTTTCTTTACTTTTTGTGATAGGTGGCTAAACCCCAAGTCTAGGGGTGCAATTATGAGGTTGGGTGTTGATTTAACGTAATGGGTATTGTGTTTTACTATATTTTATTGTTGTTCATGTATATATTTAGGCTAATTAGCATGAGGTTAATTTATGGGTTAAGGTTGCAAATTTAATCTTATTTTTTATCTCCGATTGATGCTCGAAAGATATCGATTGGAGTGGGTAATTAGTTTGATGCATGCAATTTAGGTGTGATTTATATAGTTTGCTTGAAAGAGGGAATATGGTTCAGATCTATTTTTCCCAAATCTGCTCGAAAGAGAGATATTGTAAGGTATTGGGTTGTTTTGTTTTTCACATATATGAGACCGAAAGGAGATTCTATGAACTGATGCTAAAGAAGATTAGTGTCATTGAACAAGACCCAACCTATCCATGATTGTTTAGCACTATTGAGCAACACAATTACCCCTATGTGACATCGATTCCAATCCCCGCACCTCTAGATTACTTGTTAATTATTTTAATTTTTGTTAAATTGTGACATTTCATACATAAACTCTTTTAGTAAATTTGATGGAATCATTCGTCCGTTTATCTTAACCTACTACAATAAACAAGTCCACAGTCTTAATTTCCTAAGTTTAATTCTTATCATTATAGCATTCCTTGTGGGGTTCTATCCCTAACTGTTAGTTGAGTATTTTTATTGACAACAACCTCTTATTCTTCGAATTTATTTTTGAGAGTAGTTTGAGTGTTAACAAAAATGGCGCCGCTGTCGGGAAATTGTGGCTAAGAATTCAAGTAGCGAAATTAGTTTGTAAGCTTATTGAATTGTAGTAGATTGTTACTTTGCATTGTAGTGTTGTTGACTTGGAGGTCTAAATATAAGTGATAATGATAGTGACAACGATAGTTACTATGGACAAAATGACAATATGGGTGACACAAATGACATGCACATGAATGTCATTTCAATCAAGGGAGCTATCAGGTTACCGCCCATAATAAGGAGGGTGATGTTCCATGTAATTGGAACAATGCTACAACTGCTCCAAATGAAAGGAATGTTCAAAGGATTGGCTCATGAGGACCCTCGTGAACACCTTCAATTTTTTTTGTATATATGTGGGTCGTTTATCTTCAAGAACATCTCACAAGAGTCGATTCAGTTGAGATTATTCCCTTTCTCTTTGACAGGGGAAGCCACAAGATGTTTGGCTGAGTTACTGAATGATTCTATCACTTCTTGGGAGGAGTTGACCAATACTTCCTTATAGATATTATTTCCTCCCTCGAAAATGGTCAAGCTTAGGGACAACATCCAGAACTTTAAAAGAGTGAGAGGTGAACCTCTTCATGAGACAAAGTTGCGGTTACGGAAATTGCTTTTACAATATCCAACACATAGTGTTTCGGACAATTTGTTGCTGCATTACTTTTATTGTAGCCTTGATTCAGTCAACAAAGGATTGGATAATCAACTTATCCAAGGTGGGCTGATGCGACTACAGTTTGATGTGTCAATATTGTAGCTAACTGATATACCAAAAGTGAACTAAGTATGGCATACTAGAGAGGATGAAGTATCTTCTCAACAATAGGGAACACGCAAGGCACAAATGGAGAAGTATCATGAGCGCGATAAATACATTGCTAAAATGATGGCTTAACTCGACTTGCTATCCAAACATGTCGTGGTAGGTGGAGTGAAAACGGTAAATGCAGTTGGAACAATTAGTGGGCAGTTCCTAAAGGATTCCAAGTTTGAGGCATTGTACAATGAAGAAGTAAAACTACATGGAAAATCAATTGGAGGGTTCTTATCCTAACTACCCAAGACCAGGTGGGAATCAAGGTTGGAAAGAGGATCAAGATAATAATTGGAGAGATTGGACAGATCGATGTGGCAATTGGAGAGATAAGAAAGCTGAAAAAGATAGGTATGTCGCGCCTCATGATCACCCAAAACCAAGAGAACCAGCTAGACCGGAAGGAAACCGAATCGAGGAAATGTTAACAAGTATCTTCGGCAAGGTTGAAGGGTCCGACAAGGTGTTGAAAGGACTTGAAAAATGACTTTTTACATCCCTACGTTATTCAAATAGGGCGAAATGTCGCGGTGACTCAAAAAATAATCAATTGAATCAATTTTAAAGGAATTTTAAGAATAAACGAATTTTAAAGGAGTCGCCACCTAATTTTAGGAAAAATAGGAAACCATTTAAGTGATCTACGAAACCATTAGATTCTAGGTAAGAGGTTCAAGTTATTCCGAAGGGAAGGTGTTATGCATCCTTCGAAATTCATAAATGTGGGTCCCGACTAAATTCATTTTTTCAAATTAAGGAGGAGATAAAAAATAATATACAAATATAATAAACATGCAATATATACAAGTAATAAAATAAAACTCAGCCTAAAGTTTACCTAACATCGATATACACAAAATAATGAATTGGAAAATATAATTCGAACTCCTTTCGAATAGCTTCAATGGGAAGCAACACCGGGGTACCTGTAAACACACTTAGTAAAAGTGTTAGTAATAAATAAATATGAATAAAATTGAATAACTCATATAACAACTGAAAAATAAAAACCTGTCTTATTAACATGAGAGGCCTTGGAAATCGACGGTAATTTTTTCATCGGCCAATAATAAACAAAGTATATGACCTTAACGAAATTTCCGTCTTTTAAAATGGGGAGGCCTCAAAAACCGATGGAGAGATTTTTTCATTGGCCATTTTAACTTATTTAGCATTAACAAACATTAAAACTTTTAACATCTACAAAATAAGATGCCGAAGCAACAAACCCCAACATGAAAATTAAAATAATAAATAAAAGAAAAAAAAATATCCCAAATATAAATAACAATTAGCAGCCAAAAGGATACAATGATGGTGGCGACGGTGGCGAATAGGTATACATCTTGCGACGGCGGCGACTAGATTTCAAGCATGTTACCGGCTGAAGGCCAGCCATCCCAGATGGCTGGTCTGATTTTTGACTCTTCCTCACAATTTCCACCCCTACCTAACAAATCACACTCCTATAACAACTCACATATCCTTACCCCTTCATTGTTGAATAACTTTGCTGATATTTTGAAGGGTACAAAAGGAAAAGAGAAGGCTATTGATATCGTAGAGCCTATTCCTATGAAAAAGCCAAACCTTGTTGGAGGTATTCCTACTATTAACTGGTCAGCAAGTGAATTCAGAGAATGAATATACTAGAGAATTTACAATTTGCGGTAGTAGGCAAGTTCTCATATGGAGCTCCAGACATTAATGAACTAAGAGAATTAATTCCAAAGCAGTGTGGGATATCTGGGGGATGTCAGATAGGATATCTTCGAAATAGACATATTTTAATGAGATTTGATCAGAGGGAGGATTATATTAAGATTCTGTCTAAGAATTCCTATTACATAATTGCGAAGGATGGATATGCATATCAAATGAGGCCTTTTATTTATGATGCAGACTTCAAAGCTAGTGAAGAGACGACAAAGGTCACGACTTGGATCTCTTTTCCAGATTTGTTGCCAACTTTTTTCGTGAAGGAAGTGTTATTCTCACTTGCGGCTGTGGTTGGGAAGCCACTTCAACTAGATCTTGCAACAATAAATAAGACTCGTCCAAGTTGTGCAAGGGTGAAGGTCCAGATGGATTTGCTTGATGAGAAACCTGAGGTTGTACAAATGCAGTTAGAAGATGAAAATACTCTTGAGAATATAGTTGTTTCAGTGAAAATTCAATATGATTCCCTACCTGCATATTGCATGAAATGTAAATTGCAGGGGCATGGAGAAGATGATTGCAGGGTTCTACATCCAGAGTTAATACAACAATATGAAGAAATACCAAAAGTAACACAACAAATAAACAACCAACAATTCTACAAAGGGGCAGTAAAGAGCAAATGGAAGCCTACAAAAAGAAACTTTACAAAGCAAATTGGGAAATTAATGTGTGACAAGGCATTGGAAAAGGAGGAACTCAACAAACACAGTAATTCGTTTGATGTGCTTAATCACCAAACACAAGGAGAGGTTGAGATTGTTGGGGTAGGAGTAGCAAATAAGAAGTATCAAGGAGAAAAGATGGTTACAAGGGCTGACAGTTCGCAGGGCCATGACTACATGCCTGAACACATTCTGAATATAGAAGACAAAGAAGAAGGGGAAATGATTGAAGGAAGCAACAACGAGGGTAGGGTGGTTTCTGTCAAGAGTCCACACTCTAATGCAGGGGGCAAAACAGAAGTAATGGTGGAGACTATAAGGGAAGCGAAAGAGGAAGAGGGTTCCTATCAAAAGCAAGTGCAAATTGTGGAAAATCTTATTCCTTTGCAAATTATGGACCCAAAAGAAGAGTGGTATCAATCACATCCACAAGGGCATTTAATAGAGAGTGATGTTGAGGAGAAATACAACAGTAATGAACTGGCAGTGATCTGTCCAAAATCCCAGCCTGTTCAAACCTTGCATGAGATGGTGTCACACCAAGGGGTTGAGGAATTACTCAATAAGGGTATCATGGTGAATGGTGAAATAGAAGATAGAGATGACAGTAAGCTATTACAGATTTAGAATAGAGTGTTTACAGAAGCAGGGATATCAATTACATCAGCAACCAAGCACAAAGGAAAGGATAAAAGGGAAGTGATGCCTACAAGATCCAATCCGAGGAGAGGAACGAGGATTGGGTCTAAATGATGATGAAGACTTTGTTTTGGAATGTGAGATCTATCAGATCTCAAAATTCATTCCACAGAATTCAGATGTTACACAGACATCACAAGTTTTCAATCATAGCACTGATGGAACCTTTCCAAAATATTAACAACATTCAAAGATTCAAAAGGAGACTGGGTATGGAGTATGCTAATTATAACTGTAATGGAAAAATTTAGGTGTTCATTAAAGATCAGATTCAGGTGGAGGTACTGGTTGATTCTGATCAGATGTTGACCATGAGGCTACTGTTTCTGGATATTAATCAATCCTTAATTGTTTCTATTGTGTATGCAAAATGTGATACTGGTGAAAGGGTACAATTGTGGAATGATATGTATTGTATTAGCAATGATATTCAGAATTCACCCTGGTTAATTGGGGTGATTTTAATGTCATTCTGAGCGAGGAGGAGAAGATTGGAGGTTTGCCTGTATATCCTAATGAGTATGAGGAGTTTGCATTTTGTGTAAATTCATGTGAATTGGTGGATGTCAGTTTCAAAGGGAGTCATTTTACATGGTGGAATGGGAGGATTGATCATCAGTGTATTTTTAAAAGGCTGGATAGATACCTGATGAATCAGGCTTGTCTGGGAGTTTTTGGGATGATCGAAGCTGAACATTTGGCAAGAACAGGATCTGATCATGCTCCTATGTTACTTACTTGTGGACAATAAACTTTTTCTGTTAGGAGACCTTTCATGTTTCTTAAATTTTGGATTGGAAGAGTAGATTTTCAGCAGGTAGTAAAGGACAGCTGAGTTTCAGATGAGGTTGATGTGTTTATTAGTTTGAAGGAAAAAATGAAGAAGACTAAAACTGCCTTGTCTAAGTGGAGTAGAGTAGCTTTTGGTGATATTTTCAAACAATTATCTATCAGAGAGGAAATTGTAAGGGTGAAGGAAGAGTTATTTGAAGCTGCCCCCACAGCAAACAATAGAAGAGTTTTACATCAAGCCCATGATGAATTGAAAAAGTATGTGCACTTTGAAGAAGAATATTGGAGACAAAAAGCAGGAATTCAATGGTTTACTGAAGGGGAAAAAAATACAAGGTTCTTTCACAGTTTAGTGAGGGGTAGGAGGAAAAGATTAAAGATAAACAGAATTCAAAATATGGAAGGAGAATGGGTGGAATGTGTAGAGCAGGTGGCAGCAGTTGCTCAGGAATATTTTCAGAAACAATTCACAGGCAACATTAATATGGAAGAAGTACCTTTATTGAGAAATGTTCAGAAGATGGTTACTGAGGAAGACAATAGGAAATTAAATGATAAACCTACTAAAGAGGGAGTCAAAAGAGTAGTGTTTGCACTCAATGGGGATAGTGCCAGTGGCCCTGATGGGTTTACTGGGCATTTTTTTCAACATTGTTGGGACATTTTTGGAGATGATGTAGTTAAAATGGTGGATTCTTTTTTTAATGGTGCTACACTTCCTAAGTCTATTACACATACTAATTTGGTGCTTTTGCCTAAAAAGGATAATATTCAGTCTTTTTCAGACATGAGGCCAATTAGTCTGAGTAATTTTCTTAACAAGGTAATCTCAAGGGTAATGAATGATAGAATTGGGATTCTGCTTCCCACTCTGATTTCGCAAAGCCAGTCTGGTTTTATGAAAGGAAGAAGTATCACTGAAAATATTTTGCTTGCTCAAGAGATTATTTCTGATATTAGTAAGAGAGGTAAACCAGCAAATGTTGTGATTAAGCTAGTTATGGCAAAGGCATATGACAGGGTGGATTGGAGTTTTCTGATAAAGGTGCTGGAAAGGATGGGTTTTGATTCTTGTGTGGTTGATAAAGTTTGGAGACTGGTTGCTAACAACTGGTATTCTATTCTCATAAATGGGTAGGCTAATGGCTTCTTTCACTCCTCTAGGGGGGTGAAGCAAGGGGATCCATTATCCCCTGCTCTGTTCATTCTAACTGCTGAAGTTCTCTCTAGAAGTTTAAATGCATTGTTCTGTTCTGAGATCTACAAGGGATTTGGTTTGCCAAAATGGAGTGATCATATTAACCATCTTGCTTATGCAGATGATACTATTATATTTACTTCAACAGATGGAAAGTCATTAGATTTATTGATGGAAACATTGAGGGATTTTGAGAAACAATCAAGGCAGATGATTAATAAAGAGAAGAGCTCATTTTTTGTCTATCATAAAATATCAAATGAATTGATTTTTGATATTGAAGTGAAGACTGGCTTTTCTAGAGGAAAGTTCCCATTAATGTATTTGGGATGTCCTATTGGTCATGCCAAGAAGAAAAAAGTACACTTTGCTGAATTGATGAAAAAAGTGCATAACAAACTACAGGCTTGGAAAGGGAAATTGTTATCATTTGGAGGTAAGGCTGTGTTAATTCAAAATGTGCTAAACAGCATTCCTATATATCTTCTGTCTGCTATTATTCCTCCAAGGTGTGTGATTTATGACTTGCATAGAGTCTTTGCTAAATTTTTTTGGAAATGTAGGGATATAGGGAGTAATAAGCACTGGGTGGCTTGGACAGATTTATGTAAACCTAAGGAGGAAGGTGGTTTGGGTTTTAGATCCCTCTTTGATGTATCTAAAGCTTTATTTGCAAAATTATGGTGGATATTTAGAACACAAAAGTCTCTGTGGTCTAATTTTATATGGAATAAATATTGTAAAAAGGAGAGGCCTCAAATGGTTGAATGGAAGTGGGGTTCTTTAACTTGGAAGTATATGTTAGAAGCTAGAGATTTGATAGATCAACATATCTGGTGGGAACCCAAATGTGGTCATTCCAATATCTGGTATGATAATTGGTCACAGTTAGGGGCACTTTATTACATTTTACCTATTGACACTGCTAGCAATGTACATTTAGATGAAGTCAAACAATGCTATTTGAATGAAGATTGGAATTATGACATGATGCAGACTAGTTTTGGGAAAGAGGTCAGCAGACATGTAATACAACTTTTGAGGAATTCAGAAGATGAAGATCAATGGGATAAGCCTTGGTGGATGTTGAAGGCTGCTGGAAAATTCACTTTAGGTTCTGCCTGGGATTTTTTAAGGGAGAAACATGAAGTTTGTACAAATTTCAAGAATATCTGGAATACTGGAATTCCTTTTAAGATATCTTTCTTCACTTGGAGGCTATGGAAAAAAAAACTTCCTATTGGGGAAGTTCTGGTCAGGAATAGAATGTGTGATGAGGTGGTGTGTGGTTGCTGTGATGATGGAGTTCAGGAGACTATTGAACACCTATTTATAAGATGTTCAAGTACCAATTCAATATGGAGATATTTTGCAGGTACAGCAGGAGTGGATGGACCTTTTTTGCATTTGAAAGATAGTGTGTATAAATGGTGGAATGCAGAAGTATCTGCAAAACTAAAGCCAGTGATAATGGCTGTGCCAATGTTCATTTTTTGGCAAGTTTGGAAGAGAAGAAATACTTTGAAATTTGGGGGCTCAATGTCTTATCTGAATATGAGGGGAGGTATAGGCAAAAACTTAATCCTATTTGCTAAGCATTTATATCCATGGATGCAGAACCTACCTAATAATTGGCCTGAATTGGTAAGATATTTGACAGAGTATACCCCTAAGATATGTTGTAAGGTGGTTTATTGGAAAATGCCTAGGGTAGATACTTACAAGTGCAATACAGATGGGGCTTCAAAGGGTAATCCCGGACCAAGTTCTTCTGCTTTCTGTATTAGAGATGGTCATGGCAATCTTTTACATGCTGAAGGAAAGATGATTGGAGTGTCTAACAATCTAATAGCTGAAATTGTAGCTATGAGACTTGGGCTAGAATATTGTAAGTATCACAATTTATTTCCATTGATAAT
>JAJOOR010029782.1:0-28042 GCA_036250505.1 Solanum acaule | reverse complement strand
TCAAAGCTCATTGCAAAAGGAAGGACAAATACATTCCCACCCCCCCCCCCCCATAATAGAAGAAGCAATGAGAACAAGGAGATCAAACGCATTGAAGGAATTCTCTGCAATGTGACCGAGCAAGACAAAGAGCTGGAGGGATTGAAAGAAGCCATTGAAGGAATGAAACGAATTATTTGGACTCATTCTATAGATGTCCAACTGCTCGAGGACCTGATAAGTCATCCGTTGCCTAAACTCCATCCGCAAAAAAATAGGGGGTGGCCTAATGAGGACATGGCCAACCCCAACACTGAAACTTAAGCAATGACTTGCGTCGTGCCACGATGGTAAATGAGACGCTTCTTGGGAGGCAACCCAAGGTCTTAAACGTTTAGGGTTTTACTTTTATGAATAATGGTGTGTTGTGCTGCAGATTAAAATGAGGAAAGGGTGGAAAATTTCAGGTTGGCGAGCAGGAAGTCCATCCCATAAGTTAGCAAACAGGTCTACGAGCCTGACTGGATCTGCCGTTTGGCTCAATACAAGAGTTGTACCGAGCCTGTAAAACTCAGGGAAACACGAAAAGCAACACGGAGCATCGCCAAAAAGTTTGGCGATCTCGATACAAACCGTCGAAATTTACTCTCTGGAAATTGAAGATTTTAAAGAAAGGGCGGATAAATGACCTCTTGGCGAATCACCGAGTGGGTTGGCAAGTGCGACTAACGTCGCCAAATGGACATAAATTGAACATCATATATGGCCAACGTCACCCTTCTTCATTCTTTCTCACATTCAAACTTAATAACTTCACACCAAGTTAGTAATTTACATTATCTCGCATTAAAGTAGTACTTTAGTCATGGATTAGTGCTTGGAACTTGGATTTTCGTTGCCTCCTAGCATTACAATTTTGTTTACTCAGCAAAAAGGTTAGTTTATGGAAAACCCCCTTTCGCTATTGAAAGGATCAACCTCATTTGCAATCTAGGTTTCCATTAATGCGTGTTAAATCTCTTTGATATGAGTAGAAATTTTTGAATGCCTGCTTCTGACTTGTAAATTGGGGCCTATCTGTTTTTACTGTTCGAATTCCTTTTTCACTCTTCTTACCTTGAAACTAAATGTTGTGAAATATGCATAATGGGTGTTGACCATTAATGGGTGCTATGGGTCTGGGGCTGAATTTCATTAATACATAGTTAAATTTTGTTTTTAAGTTTTGTGCGATCAATTTTGGAAAGTGAGTTGAATCTCAGGCGTTAGGTCAATTGGCGAGCTAAGTTAAGCTCGCCTTATCACTCGGCAGTTCACCTACTAGCCCTAAATAGCCCTTAATTTCATAACTTAAGCATTGTGAGCTTTGTAACTTTCAATGGACATATTCATGATCGCTAAAGAATTTCGGCGATTCGCTGATTAAATCGGTAAGTCTGTCTGCATTTGTGTGCTACAATGTAATTTCTTACTATTCACTCTAACTTTTTGCAGATATGGCCAAACGATCGACCAGATGAAGGGAAAAAGGAATTGTGATAAGTGAAAATGCACCTCAACCCAGGGGCAAAGCTACCATAACTTCAAAAACAAGGGGAAGGGCAAAACCTTCGAATCATCCGACGTAAGCTCTGACAGCACATGTTTCTACACCACCGAGCCACCCACATATAACAGTGATAGTGCGGAGTCTGACGAAGACTACCAGATAGAGGCACAGAGGGCCGAGCTACGTTCCAAAACAATACATAATCCACATCGGATCAGAGATAGTCAATTCATCACACCAACTTCTCCAGCTTCAAAGCAATCATTAGTGCTGGCACCTCCAGTACAAGGTCCCAAACATGGACCAACAAATAAATCAAAGGTAGACGGTCTGTGAACGATCATTAAGGATAAATGACTTCCCATAAATGGAGTTATTGATAGGTATCCAGAGGTTATGGAGTGCCTGAAACACCACAAGTTCCAAAACATCACAAGGCATCGCGACTCTTACATACCAAGCTAGTTTAGAGAGTTCTACGACCCATACAGTGCATTTGTACCTCAATGGAAAAGGCTAATATGATATTTTAAAGCAGTTGACTACGTGGTTGTCAGAGGAAGGAAGGTAGCCTGTGACAGTGAGTCTATCAATACAGCTTTGGGTATGTCCGATAAGTTTAATGACCACTGCCAACATTTGATTAGGACACAGAAGCTGGATGGAATGAAAAAGTGGTGATCTCCGCTAGTCTTAGATAATAATGCATCGATATGGTTAGTAGAAAGAGTTCCACTAGAGAAGAAAAATATAACCATAGATGTACCATACTAGTTCGGATTCATCTGCAACACAGTTATCCCATCACAAAATGAATCAATCCTTCGTCATGCTAAGGCAGCTTGCCTTGGATGCATCATGGAGAAAACCAAGATAAATCTCGAGATGATCATTGCCTATGAGATCCATATGCGTGCAAAGTAGAGCCATACATCTCTCCCTTTTTCTGATATTAATCACTGAATTATGCAAAAGAGCTCGGCTACCTACAGATGCAATAAAGGATATGGAATGCCACCACCTCCACCAGTATCCTAAAGATCGAAGCCGAATATATTAAGGACCATACATAAAGGAAATAGAAGTAAGTTGTGGCCGCTAGATCTATACCTGTAGAGGCATCTTTGCATACTCCAGCCCCTGGTACTTTAGGTATATCTGATGTCATTACCACCTGTTCTGACCTTACAGGTCCCTCTGCTGCTTTATTACCACCCAGACCTACGGCTGTTGTTGCCTCCTGTGAGCCGATCACTCAGGCATCCTTCATTCGAATGGGATAGGTTGCCCAATCTGCTAATTGCCAAACTGCCAACATAGAAAGCTCCATTCCAGGCATTATTCACGTTGCCCTCGACAACGATATGAAACCACTGAGCACTACCATCGATGCTCTACAGGCCCGGATAGTAGTGTGAGCACGATCAAAGAGCCACAGAGGAAGTAACATCCTTAAAGGTCGCCATTGCAGAGCTGAAGAAAGATGTGGACTACCTAAGGTTCATTGATAAATCCATGATCTTTGGAAGAGTGGAAGTTCCATATGTGCGCAAAATGCCTCAGACTGCCACATGATATGGAACTGGAATGGAGCATACAGTTGAACCTGAATCAGAAGCAGAAACTGACGAATAGATATTTCAGGATGTTACAGCGGTCGACATATACTAGAAGGAAGAGATCATGATAAATGCTGATGTGCAAATTTCTTTGGCAAAGTCTCCTGCTGCGAGATATAGTGGAGCTGGTCCTTCTCGTGGTCACTTCGGATACTGATGCCATGACTGATGGAGAAACTACATAGCCAAGATCACTTATTTACCTCTCTATCTTTCTTTACTTTGCCTTTTGGATTCTGTATTATTTGCATTTGAGGACAAACGCTCTTATTTGTGGTGGGGTGATGCCCACCTTGTTTGGCTTGTTTCGGATACTTGTGTTTTTGTGTACATTTGGGTTGTTTGTTTTTAATTGTGTTTTTAAAAACTGCTTTGTTATTGTTTGAGCTTGTGGCTTCGTTTAATTTTATTTGTAAAATGATTTTGACCCTTCTGAAAAATTTTGAATTTTTCGCACATTTTTGTTACCCCTCGTGAGTTGATGTGGCTATTCTTCTACTAAACTTTTGTGTCTCGATTTCGATCAATACTGAGGACTTGAATAGTTCTCTCAATCAAACGAACATGAATGTACGGCTACGATGATGCCAAATGAAGTTGCATAGACAATATGTAAACTTTTTGCATGTCGTTGTGATTAGCCATTTATCGAATTGATTCTCTTGTAATGACCGTTGCACACTAGCAAAATTGTGTGGTCTTGTTTGACTTAAGTGTCGATGCCTTGTGTGATTAGCTTGCCTTGAACCTTGCATGAATAAACCTAGACTTTGCCCTATTAGTCTGATTGATTTAGAAAGGTGTGCTCTTGAAATGATCTCAGGTAACTTTAAAGAGTGTGAGCCAAATTTGTCATATAGCTCTTTTGTGGCCCCCATGAGCGTGTGAAACTCTTTTGAACACCCTTTTAGCCTTACCTTTTTTTGAAAGAATCTTGATGAACCCTAGACCTTACTTGACCCACTACCTATAATTCTCTTGTTTTGTGGTTTAGCGAATAGCCAACTTAGGCCAATAGCATAAGTTGGGGGTGTGGTAAAAAGGAAAAGGAGAAGTCAAGAAGTGCAAGAAAAGTCTCCTATAACCCCTGGTGTTGTAGAACAATGGAAACTCTTCGGGAAAAAAACTGTGGAATAAAGTACCAAGGAAATCGAGTTTCCAAGCAATCCATGGAGGTGAATGAAAAGATGACTTAGAAGAACTAGAAAAAGAATTGATAAAGGAATAGAAAGGAATGCCTTGAGAATACCACATCTCACGAGGAAAATGTCACTGAGCCTAAATGACCATACCTTTGTACTCATCCCCATTACTGGCCTTAGAAAGACCTTTTTGATCTTGAGTAAGATGAATCGAACGTCAATTTGGAAATAAGGGCAAACCTGTGGGTAAAAACATGCATTGCGTTGCTCTTTTTTGAGTGTGAGTGTTGCATCTGATTTATGATATTGAATTGATTAACCTCTGTATGTGAATATGGAATCATTTTTGATGTGAGGGCACTTATATACTTCCTGTTGAGCTTGATTGCATGGACACTTAGGCTCAAAAAGGAACAAAAGGGCTGAAGCCAAGCACGTTTGGCGATTCGCCAAAGGGACACACTCCGCCCTTTGTTCCTGTACGGGAAGCCTTGAAGGAGTAGGATCAAAAAGGCGATGAAAGGAGCAGTCGGCGTTTCGCCGAATAATTCCGCGAAGCAGTACTAGGTCTCCCAATGACACAAAGTACGACGATTTTGAAGGCTAGTGCAAGACAGCGACGAACTACACCAAAGGGCGAATCGCTGAGTTAATTGGCTATTCCGAGTAACCTCGCCAAAGATCCGCCAACACTATTTTCTGAAATATACAAATACCAAACTTGTAATTAAATTTTAAGAGTCGAACATTTATTTTAATTTCCAAAATAGAATAGTACTCTTTGGGATATTTTCTCTCAAATTTGGAGAGGGTTTTTGGAAGACTTGAAGAAAGAAGGATTTCATCTTCCCCAAGTTGGAATTGCGTCTTCTCCATATTTCTTCCTTTGCTTAAATCAAGGTTTAATTCCTTATACCTATTTGATTTTAGTATTATTTTAGGTGTATTTTGTTATTTCTTGATGTGTGGCTAAAACCCCCATTCTTGGGGTGTGATTTAGCAAATATGTGTTGATATTGTTGTTGGGTCTTGCTTGCTGATAGGATAGATGTATTTTAATGGTGATTTCACCTAGTGGTTGTGGTTTAATTTAATGGCTTTGTAGTGGCAAATACAAAACCACCCATATAATGTTTCCTTTCCCGAGAGGGAGGTCGCGAAACCAAGACCGCTAGACTGATGGCCTTAGGAGTGGGTCGACATGAGGTTCAACCCGAGAGGGTGAGCCCTAGTCTCATAGCCTAACACTTAGCTCGAAACAGTGAGTGGGGTAAGGCATAGGCTGGCCTTCATGCGGCAAATAGGTGTCCGAGAGGAACATATTTGAAACAGAGTAAGTTGCCCGAGAGGGAACTTATTTCCATCTAAAACTTAGCCTAGTCACTATTATGTTTCAAATTTCCTATCGAAAGCATTTACCCAACGATTTATCTCAACTTGTATTGCGGTCACACCCCAAGAACTTGTCCTCATACTTGATCTTCTTACTATATTTGTTGTCTTTTACTACTTGTGACAAAACCCCCATTTGATATTTGACACCTTTGTGTCACCCCTTTTCATTTACAATGTTTTTAATAGCTAATATATTTAGCTAAGACTAGTTTGAACTAAATTTTATTTTTCTACTAATTCTCAAAACCACTCCCTTGGGACACGCTTGGTTGGGTTACTATAATATCAACGATCGTATATAGTCGTACTGTAGGTTAGTGTCATTGGTCACGATAAGCATCGGTGACCATTAAGAAAAAGTATCTTCTTCCAAGGATAGATTTTTATTTGACAAACTTTAAGGGGCACACTCTTTCTCTAAGATTGATCTTTGGTCGGGTTATCATCAATTGAGGATGAGAGAAGATGATAGTCCAAAGACTTCTTTTCGAACACGGTATGGTCATTATAAGGTGTTGGTTATGTCATTTGAATTGACTAATGCTCCGGTAGCTTTTATGGATTTGATGAATATGGTGCTTAGACAAAATCTTGACATGTTTTTTTTTCTGTTCATTGATTATATTTTGATCAATTCAAGATGTGATAATGAGCATATTGATCATTTGAGGGTTGTATTGAAAATTCCCAAGGACCAACAACTCTTTAAAATTTTTAGCAAATACGAATTTCGGCTAAGGTCCGTGGCTTTTCTTAGTCCCATTATTTCAAGTAAGAATATTGAGGTAGATCCTAAGAAGACCTATGTGGTCAAGAGTTGGCCTGACCTATCGAACGCTCATGTTATTGGAGGATTATGACATTAGTGTTCTCTATCACCCCGGTAAGGCAAATGTGGTGGCGGATGCTCTTAGTGGGTTATCTATGGGTAGTGTTACACATATGGAGGATGATTAGAAAGAGTTGGTTCGATATGTTCATAGTTTGGCCCGGTTAGATGTTCTATTGGTAGACTTCTCCAGGGGTTGTGTTATGGTTCATATTGTTTTTGAATCGTCTTGTGTGGCTAATGTGAAAGCAAAGCAAGGTCTTGCTCCAATATTTGTTGAATTAAAAGAAATGGTGCTTCAGAAGTCCATTGAGGCTTTCTCCCAAGGGGGAGATGGTGTGCTTAGACATCAAGGTCTTTTATGTGTTCCTAATGTTGTTGACTTAAGGGACATAGAAGCTAAACTTTTTGGTACTCTAATCATCCGGGAAACACCAAGATGTACCATGTTTTACGGGAGGTCTATTGGTGGAATGGGATGAAGAATGATATTGCGGATTTTGTGGCTAAGTGTCCAAATTTCTAACAAGTGAAAAGTGAGCATCAAAACCGAGATATTTGTCCCAAGGTATTAGCATTCTTACTTAGAGGTGGGAAGATTTGAACATGGACTTTATTGTTGG
This sequence comes from Solanum acaule, assembly GCA_036250505.1. NCBI lineage: Eukaryota > Viridiplantae > Streptophyta > Magnoliopsida > Solanales > Solanaceae > Solanum > Solanum acaule. The sequence goes on along the minus strand of JAJOOR010029782.1, from coordinate 20,906 downwards.
CTTTCCTGGCACTCGATGACTACATGATTTCATTTGGGTGATAGTAGATCGGATGACTAAATCAGCTAATGTCCTTCCCATCATGTTTCTTATTCGGCAGTGGACTATGCCAAAATATACTTGATAGAAATAGTAAAGTTGCATGGATTGCCTTTGACCATTATTTCCGATCGTTGTACCTAATTCGCTTCTTAGTTTTCGAAGTCATTCTAAAAGGGTCTTGGTACTAATGTTAAGCTTAGCACGACTTTTCATCCCCAAACCGATAGGAAAGTGGACGGTACTATGAAAACATTGGAAGATATGTTGAGAGCTTGTGAGATTGAATTTAAGGGTAATTGGGATGACCATTTGCCATTGATTAAGTTTGCCTATAACAATAGTTATCACTCAAGTATTGGCATGGCTCAATTTGATACTCTTTATGGTAGGAGGTGTAGATCTCCAATAGATTGGTTTGAGGTGGGTGAAGTTTCCCTAATAGGTCCCGAATTTGTTCATGTGGCTATTGAAATTGTTCGATTCATTAGAGAGAGGTTGAGAATTGCCCAAAGTTGGCACAACTCATAAACCAATGTTGGGAGAAGGGATCTTGAATTTGATTTTCATGATTGGGTTTACTTGAAAATCTCACCCATGAAGAGTGTGATGAGGTTTGGTAAGATAAAGAAGCTTAGTCCATATTTTGTAGGCCCATATGAAATTTGGAGACGTGTTGGTATGGTTCCCTATGAACTTGACTTGCCAAATGAGTTGGCACCGGTACATCTTGTTTTCTATGTTTCTATGTCGAAAAACTGTGTTAGAGATCCAACATCTATAGTGCCTTTAGAGGGTTTTGAGGTAAAAGAGAATCTTTCATATGAGAAAGTTTCGATTGAGATCTTAGACCAACAAGTTAAGAAGTATAGAAACAAAAAGGTTGCTTCTGTAAAAGTGTTATGGAGGAATAATTTAGTTGAGGGTGGTACTTGGGAGGCCGAGGCCGATATGATGTCCCGATATCATCATCGTTTTCCTTCTAATCCTACTCTAGCTTGAGGTAATGAGTTCCTCTTGGTTTGTTCAATGTTTTTGGGTCATGTTATTTTTGGTGTTTTTCCATGATTTCCTTATGTTATGCATGCTCATGAAAAACTTGTGTTTTTAAGATAATGAGTTTATACGCTTAATTTTCCTCATGTTGGTGTGCAGTGAGTATGAGTTGCCTATAGACTTAATGAGATGAATTGACGAACATGGTTTAGCTATGCTATTGAGTTTGAATTGCATATAGGATCCATGAGATTGTGTTGAGCTTGCTTTTATCTTGGAGAAGGGAGTTCCTCCTTGAAGATGAGAAATATTGAAGTTCATGCATATTTGGTTGCAAGATGTAGTTCCTACCTTCCATATGATGCATTGAGTATGTTTAGCTTGGAATAGATGTTTCCTTCTTGATTTTTGTGCATTTATGTTATTGCATGCATGTTGGGTTGTTAGGATAGGTTCCTACTTTCCTTAAGATGCTTAGAGTCTCATTTGAGGACGAGTTTTCCTATGGGAGAGATAATGTAACACCTTCGATTCGAGAAAGGGCCTAGAAGAATTTTTCTAAACTTCCTGATGCATCCAAGAGGGCCAACCACGGCCCGTAGGTTGGACCACAGACCGTAGGTGGGACCATGGATTGGCCACCCAAAGATTTATCAAAGGCAGGAACAACTGCATGACAAACGGACCGTCGGTAAGACTACGGTCTGGGGTCTAGGGGTCTGTATGTCATCCCTAACTCTTTGTATCTATCGATGGTTGTGCAGGATGGCCCGTCGACCTGTCCACAATACGTCGACCATGATCCGTCGGTCGTGGGCTGGCAATTATTTTAAGGGGTAGTTGGGTCTTTTCCTAAATATTTAATTCCTATACTACATCGTTTTGCCTAATTCTAAGACTCATATATCAGCATTTTAACCCCCAAATTCCATTCATTTACTTCATTATTCAAAAATTTCAAAAGAAGATCAAATCCTCTCCCATAAATATTTATCTCAATAAAATTTGAAGAAGAAGAAGGAGATTCAAGGTAGGGTTCAAGAGAAAGCTTCCACGCATCAATTTCATTGGGCTTTGCTAGTAAGGTATGGAGTTCCAAAATTCTCATACTTTAAAAGGTAAAAATCCCCAATTTGTTAGGGTTTTATTCAATTACCATTGGTCCTCTTCAATGTTTTTTTAAATGATTGAATTATGTTCTATTATGCATGAATTGATGAATTATTATGATTTTATGATGATTTCCCCCATGAACCCATGTAACCCCCCGTGTTTTCAAGTTACAAATGATGTGATGTGGGATTTTTATTGTAAAGGGAGAGTTTTATGAAATTAATCATGTATTGCTAGCTTTACTTTAATTTATAATGAAATTAATATCTAACCTATTTTTCTAAGTTTTGATAATAAAAAGTGGGTTTTGAACCTCGAGATGTAAATTATGATCTTATGCATTTTATTATGAAATCTATGCAATTATTTTTAGGGTACTTTGAGAGTAAAGTACCAATGATGATGTTTATGTTATGTTTTTAAAAGGATATTCTCATAAACACATACTAGTATGATGTGAAAGGTTTTTGCGCATAATAAGGGTTCTTAGGTTTAAAGGCTTTCTCATCTAATTGAATCAAAGTTTAAAAGTGATCATGGATGGTGAATGGTTTTCTCACGTATGTTGTAAGAAGCTATCCTATGATAAGACAAAAGATGATTACCCATGCCTCTTAATGATAATTTAAGTCAAAACATAATAACTACTATGTGGAATCTATTCTTATCACCGAGTGGATATTAGTATGAGATGGTAGCCCTCACGTTAGTAGAGGTTAGTTTTCCAGAAGCAATCTCTTGAGATGGAAGCCCTTATGTTAGTTAAGGTCGGGCTTCTAGTTAAAATCTCCTTATCCCTTTGTAACACCCTGTATCCGAAATAGGGAAACAAACCAGACAGGGGGAAATTGGGGGTTAAAACCACGAAGCTAACCACTCACCGTAGGTGATGTACGTGGGTTGATACTTAGCCAAATTTCAGGAACCCCAAAAATAAGGGTCTTTGATGTCCAAACGACAATTCACCAGGACGGCCCATGAGTCAGACCACAGCCTGTCGACTGGGGTCTGTGGATGGGTCACTAGGAGAAGGTCCAAGCATGGACCAAAGTGGGGACCTAAGAACCGTGGGTCGGTCCACTCCCCGTGGTCCAGGGTTTCGTCGTTGGTTTAAAATCATGAAATCTAGTGATGGATGTGTAAGACGGACCGTAGGTCCATCAACGGTCCATCCATGGGGAGTCCGTGGTTCGTGTCTGAGCAGTTATTTTTGGGACATGTGGGTCTTTTCCGATGTTAATTTTATTTAAAATGTGTCGTTTAACCTTCATTTAGAACCCCTATATAAACCCTTTTAACCCCAAATTCACCCCACTTTAACTCATTCTTCCAATTCCCAAACGAAAGACCAAAATCTTCTCAAATATTTTCTCTCTAGAACTTGAACAAGAAGAAGAGGATTACACCTAGGGTTTCAAGCTAAGGGTCAGGTTTCTCTATTAATGATAAGCAATCGGACTTGAGGTATAGTTGTTTTGATCCATGGGTAGCTTTCACCCATGGAGCCCTCTCAAAATTTTCAATTTCAAATGGTAGACTTGGCCAAATAGCTAGGGTTTTCTTCATTCACCATGTGTTCTTTGATTTACTGATTTTAATTGTTAAATTGTGTCTAAATATGCATGAATTCAAGATCTACCATGCTTTTATTATTATACCATTATTAACCCATGTAAACCCCCATATTCTTCTAATATGGTGATCTCATAGATTGGGTTGTTGATTGTGAAAGAGGAATTATTATGATCTAGTGTATGAATTAATTGAATTACATGAAATTATGATGAAATCGCTATCTAATGCATAATTTCTAGATTTGGTGATTGATAATGGCTTTGAACCTTGGAAGGGCAAAGTGTGAGTTCGTGCATGATCTTATGAAACTTATGTAAATGCTTTAAGGGTGCTTTGAGAGTAAAGTTTCAATGTTAATTATGTTGTTATGTTGTTGAAAGGCTATTCTCATGAAACATTTACAACCATGATTTGAATGGTCTTCTCATCTTAGGTTGAAAGGCTATTCTCACCTAGTTGAATCAATGAATAAGAGCTATCCTAATGAACTAACTTGGATTGATTGTAAAGGAAATCCTCCCAAGATTCATGAGTTGAGTAAGACTTAATAAGTACTGTATGGTAATTATGCTTAGTACCGAGTGTATATTGACAATGAGGTGGAAGCTCTCCCGTTAATTGAGGCCATGTTTTTAGAATAGGTCTTATGAGATGGAAGCTCTCCCGTTAGTAGAGGTCGGATTTCTAGTAGCATTCTCCGTAACCCATAAACAATGTTCCCCTATAGGTTATCTAGCTAGTGGATCCACCTGAGGTAGTAGTTCATGGTTCTAACTTAGGCAAGTAGAACAACCCTTTTTGGTGTGAGATTGTAACACCCCGAAAATCTATTGACCTAAGCTAGAGCCTAACATGTAGTCTAGTAGCCTAAATGGGGTAAACGTAATGATTAAAGTCCTAAGATAATTTTCTTAACCTAGTACAAAGGTTCTAGTGCCCAAACGTCAAGGCATGGCCCCCCAAGGACCCTTGGGGGTCCTTGTGCAGGGCGAAACGACTGTCCAAAAAGCTGTCAAAAATAGCATGGCCTATGAAAGGGGCACCCACGAGTCGTGAGTGGACTTACTCCCCGTAGGTGAGGGTCGTGATTCAAGGCTAGACCTGCCCCAAATGTCCAAAGTTTCAGTCACATTCCACGAACAGGCAGAACGACCCGTAGATCCACTCAGGCCCCGTAAGTAGGATATCGTGAGTGGGTGGCTTGAGATGTCCAAGAGGACTGGTTCCAGACCCAAGTCACGGACCTGCAGGATGGTTTGTGACCGCACCAACAGTTCATGGGTGGTGGGTGTAGGTTTCCTCCTGCAAAAGCTGTGTTGACCTCGACCAAGGGTGGGGTGTTTTAAGTAAATTCTATTTTAATTATTAAAGGGTGGACACATTTTATATTAGTTATATAGACATATATATGTAGTTATTAAATAGTAACCAACTCTTTTCACACCTCATAACTCACACGACTCAAATTAGAAAATAAGCCTTCTCTCAAAAAATTCTCTCTAGGACTCCATTAAAGAGCAAGAACAAGTTCTAGGGGTTCAACAAAAAACCTTTCTCCTCTAATTTTGTGTGTAAATCAAGCTAAGGTATGGATGCTTATCATCTTTCGGAACCTATCACCCAAAGAGCCTCGTCAAACTATGTTTTTAAGATTTCAAATCCCCCAAACCTAGGGCTTTTAATCTATGTCATGGGTCTCCTTCCAAAACGATTTCAATCATTTAATTATGGTTGATTATGATGATTATGGTTGGAATAATGGAATATTGTTGGATTTTGATGTAAATCTCCTTTGGACCCATGATTCCCCTTTCTTTCTAAATTATGAACTATGGTATGGCTTGATTGATGAATGGGGCTTGATAATTGATTATGTTTAGATTGATTATGTTGTTGAATCATGATGTCCCTCTCTCTAATGTTGTATTTATTGAAGCTAGTGTTGATCTTGATTCATAGACTTGAAGGGGAACTTGTTAGGGTTTATACATATTGATGAGGATTGTATATGAACTCATGATTCACTTAGATAGTGATGATCCTATAACTATTGTGTAATTGTGGTATTGATGCAAGATCCATTCTTCCATATACCCTTATACTTGATTGTGCATGAAATATGTATGTATGTTTGTGATAAGCTTATTGTGTTGATTGAAAGGTCATTCTCAGGAACACACTATGAATATGATGTTAAAGGTTTGCTCACATGTTGATGATTTTAGTGTTGAAATCACATCCTCACCTAATTAATCTATGAGTTATTATGATGTATGTTGGATTGGGTGCCTAGTGCATTCTCTTATGAATATGAACCTAAGTAAAAAATTAATATGAATTCTGAAGGGAATTATTCTTAGCACCGAGTGGATATCATGAGTATGAGATGGGTTCCTTCACGCTAGTAGTTGGGCTCCCAATATGGTTTTCTAATGAGATGAAAACCTCCACGTTAGTAGTTATGGTTTCTAGAAGTAATCTCCTTATCCCATAACTATGTGCCCACATAGGTCTAAAGCTAGTGGATCCACCTAAAATCTAAAATGTATGTTCTACCTTAGGCAACTAGGAAACCTCTTTTCGGTGTGGGGGTAGAACACTGGATTCCATGTAGCTCACATGGTCTAGGTCGGTTAATGTTATTTTCCCTATATGATATGAATATGAATTAGGATAAGAAAATGGACTTTAATTATGACTTCTTCAGAGGTACTATTTAGTATGAGTGGGGGTATGGGACTTCACTTATGCATTGCACAAGTAGACTTTAAGACGGGTTATGGTGACGTCTTATGTTATGAAGACTTATGGATTATGTTTGTAAGATATGTATGGATATTAAGGTTGACTTTACTTGTTACAAGTTATGAACATGAATAAATCCTTACTCATGTATGTTGTTTATGGATGAGTAAAAAGTAAGATATGTATGTTGTTTGTGGCCTAAATGTGATACTTAGCATTTGGTAGGGTTTTGGGATTTTACCTTTGCATTGGACTAGTATGGCTTTGGGTTGCTTATATGTTGGTTTGACTTATGTTTCTTCATAAATGTACATAATGGCTTTAAAACTTGATAAAGGCATGATTTCAACTAAATGTTCCTTTTATGCATGTTTCAAGTATTTTGTGCATGGCTTCCATACTTAGTACAATAGTTGTGCTAACCCATATTCTTTTTATTTTCTTATAAGTGTAGGTTCCGGTCGTTGAGACATACTTCTTCTTCAAGTGAAGCTTTGGTTGATTATTCCCTAGGATTGGTGAGTCCTCATGGTTCGGGACAAGAATTTAATCTTTTCTAGCTTCTATTGCACTTTCTATTTTTGAGACTTCACTGATGTAAAAGGGCTTTGACCCTAATTGTATTCTCTATTGTACTAGATGGTGATTGAGACAGGGTCTAGACTCTTACTCTCGTTTATGAAAAAGAAGTTGACTTCGATTATAAAAGTTTTAAATTCCACATCATTTCTATGACTTTATGATTATAATTATGCTAAGGGCTTGTATGAGACCCATCTTCGGGATCAAGTACGCTGTGTTACATCTACGGGGTACCCTTGGGTCTTGACAAACTATGTAATCAGAGCACAAGATCTTGACAAACTTGGTAAAGATCTATTGGCCAAATCTAGTAAAAGGAAATGGGATGATGTTGATAATTTGGTGCAAAATATATGGAACAAAAAGATCCTATTTTTTGAGTTGGAATATTTGAAAAACAATATGATTCGTCATAATCTTGATACGATGCATATTGAAAAAAATGTCTTTGACAATATATTTTGGACATTATTTAATGTTGATGGAAAAGGAAAAGATAATTTAAATTCCCGTTTAGATTTACAAGAGATGGGGGTCCGAAAAGCTTTGCATCCTAAGAAAAAGGCTAATGGAAAATATTATATTCCTCCTGCATGTTTCACATTGAGTAACACACCAAAAGGCATCCTCTTACAAGTCTTAAAAGAAGTGAAAGTGCCAGACGGATATGCTTCAAATATCTCAAGTTGTGTTGATCTCAAGCAATGCACAATGCATGGGTTGAAGAGTCATGACTGCCATATTTTAATGCAACAACTCCTTCCTATTGCCTTGTGGAATCTCCTACCAGTGAATGTACTTAAGTCATTGATTGAATTATGTAATTCCTTTAGGGGCATTTGTTCAGAAAGATCTGAAGATAGGTGACTTAGAAAAACTCCAAGATCGAGTTGCAATAACTCTCTGTCATTTGGAGAGAATATTTCCTCCATCTTTGTTTGATATCATGGAACATCTACTTATCCATTTAGCTGAAGAAGCAATGTTGGGAGGACCTTCGCAATATCGCTCAATGTTGTTTATTGAACGGTATCATTTTGTTATTTTTTTATCATACCTATAAGAAATTTTATTTGTATTCTAAAAATTGTCTATTTTAGGTTCTTGCTTTGTCTTAAAAACTATGTAAGGAATAGACGTTATCCAGAAGGTGCGATTGCAGAGGGACGTTGGATAGACGAGTTAATGACGTTTTGCTCATGGTATTTAGATGACGTCGAGACTAAGTCTAATCCACCTTTAAGAAATGATGTTTTATCTAATGAAACAACAGATCAAGAGGGTCGTCGATCAAGTAGAAAGAAAGGATTTAAGCTTGATGACATTACACGTGCTCAAGCCCACATATATGTTTTATTTAATTCTACCTCCACAACTTCATATCGTGAGTAATTATTAAATCATAATTTATACTTAGTAATTAATTATTAAATAATCTTCTTTCAATTATTTATTAAATAGTTATGTGTTTTACTTCCGTAGTGAATATATAAAAGAAATCAAGAGGGAAATCCTCATCTATCAATTTATAATGTGGATCGAATTCATAATGAAAGATGTCAACTATGGTTTAGAAATCATGTAAGTATCAATTAGCTAAAATATTTTTTCATATATTACTATATAGGTAATTATAACTTTTAGATCACATCTTTATATTTGAATTTAGGTCGAGAAGATGCATATGGCTGGTGAAAAAATATCTGAGGATATTCAAACTTTAGTTATTGGCCCATTAATACAACCAAAAAGAATAGCTGGCTATATAGGTGATGGAGTTAGATACTTAACAGAGTCTCGTGATGTTAAGAGAAAAAATCAAAATAGTGGTATCATGTTAAAGGCTATCACTCAAAGTTATGCAAGCACAAAAGATAAAAATCGCATATTGGCAGAGGTTTCTTTTTATGGAATCCTCAGAGACATAATTAAGTTATATTACTCCAAGAATCTCAAGTTTGTATTGTTTAAATGTAAATGGGTGAACAATAACAAGGGGCTTATTAAGAAAGATGATTATGGATTTACTCCTATAAATTTTAATCATCTACTCTATACAAGACATTAGTTATCAGAAGAACCATTCATCTTTGCTTCTCAAGTTCAACACGTGTTTTATGTCGATCATCCTATGGGAAAGAAGTGGCGAATGGTTGTTAAACTTAAGCCAAGAGGTTTTTATGATTTAGGTGATGACACACCAACAATTGAGCATAAGGAAGGACATATGGAGCTGTGGCCTGAACAACAATTGGATGATACAACATTTGAAACTGAAAAAGACATTGAATGGGTTAGAGATGGAGTACCAGGATTAGAAATTGACCCAGAAACTTTGGAAAGTAATGAAGCATATGATGAAGATGACAACACATCTTAGATTTTGTTACTATAGTAGTATAATCGCTATTTCAGTACAATTGATTGTTGAACAATAACTAGTTTGATGTTTTTACTCTTTATTCAGATGTTAAAATCTCATATGTTTATATGTCTTATTTTTTGACATGATAGTTAGATATTATTTTTTACTTTTGTATAGTAGAAACTACTTTAAATTAGGCAGGATTCATAGCTACTGAGGAACTTCATTGAAATGGCAAGAAAAAGATAGAGAAATTCTAGTCAAGGTGAGCTTTTATATGATTCTTCAGAGCAACAAAAGCAACAAATCGAAAGTATGTTAATGCCTCAACCGCCCCAAAATTGGCCACAATATGAAAGAGATGAATCACGTGATACAAAAAATCTTTCAGTTATTAAATATCATGATATTTATTCTTCCTTTCATAGTATAAAGTAGTTAGATAATATTTATATAAATAATATATTTGCCTCTTTTTATCTTTGATTATTTATAGATTCTGAGCAACAAAAATAACAAATTGGAAGTCTGTCAATGCCTCAGCCGTCCCAAAATTGGCCACAAAATGAAAGAGATGAATCACATGATACAAAAAATATTCCAGGTATTAAATCTCATGAAAAGGTAGAATAACCAAGGGATAAGCTTCCTTGAATGAAAAGACATTTGCAGGTTCTTGCTTCAATAAGCAAAATAAAAATTAAGTCAATTAAGCATGTAGTTAAAGTCATACAAATACTCAACGTAGAGGTAAATAAAGTTCACACAATCCCCAATCATGTAACTTCAACAGGTCCATATAACAGTTTATGCTGAAACTTGTTATTTAAAAAGCATGAGCTTCTAATAGAGTACAGGTTCCTCCTCTCAGCTTGTCTAGGCCAGATTAGTGATAAAACCTCTCATTATCACATGTCCTTTATTTTTTTCGTTAGTTTGATAGCTGAACCTGAAACTGCATAGAACAAGTTCCCTACATTTTCTCAGGGGCCAAATGCCATCCACCTCTAGTTTGTTAGATAACATTAATAGCTTGTTCATAAGAGGTGTCTTGTGTAAGATAGTAATTCTCCCTTCAGTATTGGTTTGCGAAATTAGTGAGAAGGTGTCAAAAGTTAGAGAATGGAGTTTTAATGTTGCTTAGATTTGGTTTACTGTATGGTTTATTTTGTGAATTCAATAAAGCTAGATGTGGATCTAGTTGTATTTTGATGTACTAGTAGACTGGATTTGTAGTTGTAGTTTTAGAATTTGATCATGTTGCTTTTGATAAGCTAATTGTTCAATTCTACTCCGTTTTAGCTCTCTTCTTCTGTCTATATAGAATGTTAAGTTGCATTGAGTTCATTACAGTGATGTTATGGTTTGTTGTGTGGCATATTGTGTGCTTTGATGGAAACTAGTGTTTCCTTCTTTGTTCAAATCAGTATTTGCATAGTTGGTTCTAATGGATGTAGAGGTATTTGGATGAACTAGTTGACAAGATAACTTTGCTAGGTTTTGTGATCAAGAACTAATGATACGTGAACACTGTGTTGGAAAAACTCATATTAATGCTATCACACTATTAGTTGCATTATAAGATGTTTGTATCTTTTTCCCAACACTAGATATTTGTTTTGTTGAAGCAATCATATATCTTCTTTTTTTTATTTTCCTTCTGGAAAAATTGGCACACTTATGTATTCATTGAAATGTTATGTTTTGTATTTCGTAAAGTATCAAAATAATCAATTTAATGTTTTTTCTCAGGCTAACATGATCAAGAAGACTGGAACTACAGTAGTTGGCACAAATGAAAAGAAGTGGGTATGTTTGAAAAAACTACAAGATCTTTCTTTTCTTTCAAAAGGAGGAAAATTTCATGTATATAATTACTGTTGTTGCATCAATTCCTTAATATGTTTGTGTTTAGAAAAAATCAATTAGTCATTTTTGATATCCCAATTTGTTCTAGTTAATGAGGATCTAATTTCTATTATTATGTAGTTATAAATTTTCTTATCTGCATTTCTTGTGCAGAAATTTCAAGGAAATTGAGGTCAACTATCGACTTCAACATGCTCGACTTTTGGATTGATGATTTCATAAAGATTTATTGCAAATTTACTGGAGATTTTAATTCCATTTGAATTAGGAGTTAATTAGTTGGTTTTATGTTGAGACTATTACATTTAGTTAGATCTCAATTTTACTTGAGATAGAAAAGATAATTTGTTTTGACATTATTTACTTTTACAGAAAACTTATTATATTGCTATTTTGTTCTTTGATTATACTATTAGAAAATATTTGCTTTATATAATATTTCTTGCTTATCATGAAGGAGATATTTTTGAATGCACGGATCGTTTGTATGTATTTTTGTCTTGAGAAAAACTATATATAGATTTTTCTGGGATGTTTAAGAAACTTGGTAGCGACATTAGAATATTAATATGACATTTAGATAAATATTAAATAATATTACCAATTTTTATGACATTCAATAATAGCATTTGTTGACATTAACTTAAGTGTTGGAAATTTCAATGTGACATTTTATAAATGTCACAAGTGTCTTGAAATTTGTTTTACCAACATTTAATCTAAATGTCAAAAAGTTTAAGTGATATTTCATAAACGTCGAAAAAATAAATGTCATATATCTCATATCGACATTTACTTAAATGTCAAAAATAAATGTCATATATTTCATACCTACATTTACGTAAATGCCAAAAATAAATATCATATATCTCATACCAACATTTACCTAATTATCGAAAGTAAATGTCATATAGCTCATACTGACATTTACCTAAATGTCGAAAATAAATGTCAAATATCTCATACTGACATTCTCCGAAATGTCAAAAATAAATGTCATATATTTCTTATCGACATTCACATAAATGTCAAAAAATAAATGTCGTAATAATCTTACCAACATTTACATATATGTTGCAAAGTAAATGACACAAATTCTTTTCAACATTTACCTAAATGTCACAAATTCTTCTCGACAATTACCTAAATGTCGGAAAAATTCCCGATACTAAAATTGACGACATTTGGTCCAAATGTAAAATAAATATCGATAAACAAATTTGTGTCATTTAAACATCATAATACGACATTTCTTGTATCTCCACATTCTTGTAGTGACACCTCTTAACTCACAAGACTCAAATTAGAAACCAACTCTCCTCTCCAAATATTCTCTCACTAGGACTCCATTGAAGAGCAAGAACAAGGTCAAGCCAGGGATTCAAGAAACAACCTTTCTCCTCCAATTTCGTGTGGAAATCAAGCTAATGCAGGGATGTTTTTTATTTTTGGGAAGCTATCACCCAAAGATCCCCTTCAAACTGTGTTTTTAATATTCCAAATCCCCCAAACCTAGGGTTTTCAATCTATGTCATGTGTCTCATTCCAAAATAATTTTGAATTGTTTAATTATGATTTGTTGTTGTTGAATATGATTATCTAAGATTGGAATAACGGAGTATTGTTTGATTTTAGTGAAAATCTCCGTTGGACCCTTGATTTCCCCATCTTTCTAAATTGTGAACTATGGAATGGCTTGATTGATGATGGGAGCTTGATAATTGATTATGTTTACATTGATTAAGTTGTTGAATCATGATGTCCCTCTCTCTAATGTTGTAATTATTGAAGTTAGTGTTGATCTTGATTCATAGCTTTGAAGGGCAACTTGTTAGGGTTTATACATATTGATGAGGATTGTATATGAACTTGCGATTCACTTAGATAGTGATGGTCCTATGACTATTGTGTAATTGTGGTATTGATGCGAGATCCTTCTTCCCTATACCCTTACACTTTATTATGCATGAAGTATGTATGTATGTTTGTGATAAGCTTGTTGTGTTGATTGAAAGGTCATTCTCATTAACAAACTATGAATATGATGTGAAAGGTTTGCTCACATGTTGATGATTCTAAGGTTGAAATGACATCCACACCTAATGAATCTATGAGCTATTATAATGTATGTTGGTTTGGGTGCCTAGTGCATTCTCTCATGAATATGAACTTATGTAAAGACTTAATATGAATTCTGAAGGGACTTATGCTTAGCACCTAGTGGATATGAGTATGAGATGGGTTCTTTCACACTTGTAGTTGGGTACCCACTATGGTTATCTCATGAGATGGAAGCCTTTACATTAGTAGTTAGGGTTTGTAGAAGTAATCTCCTTATCCCATTGATATGTGCCAACATAGGTCTTTATCTAGATGATCCACCTAAAAGCAAAAAAAGACATTCTACCTAAGGAAAGTAGGACACCCCTTTTCGGTGTGGGCATACAACAGCGGATTCCATGTAGCTCACATGGTCTATGTCGGTTAATTCTATTTTCCCTATATGATACAAATATGAACTATGACAAGAATATGGATATTAATTATGACTTCTTAAGAGGTACTACTTAGTATGAGTAGGGGTATGTGACTTCACTTATGCATTGGATAAGTTGTCTTTAAGAGGGGTTATAGTGAGGTTCTCTTATGTTACGAAGACTTATAGATTATGTATGTAAGATATGTATGGCTGTTATGGCTGACTTTACTTGTTACAAGTTATGAACATCAATAACTCCTTACTCATGGATGAGGCAAAAGTAAGATATGTATTTTGTTGCTGGAGTAAATGTGATACTTAGCATTTGGTATGGTTATGGGATCTTACCTTTGCATTGCACTAGTATGGCTTTGGGTTGCTTATATGTTTGTTTGACTTATGTTCCTTCATAATTGTGCATAATGGCTTTTAAACTTGATAAAGGCATGATTTCAACTAAATGTCCCTTGTATGCATGTTTCAAGTAATTTTGTGCATGTCATCCATATTTAGTACATTATTTGTGCTAACCCATATTCTCTACATTTTCTTATAAGTGTAGGTTCTGGTCGTTGAGACGTACTTCTTCTTCAAGAGAAACTTTGGTTGACTATTCCCTAGGCTTGGTGAGTCCTCATGGTTCGAGGAGAAGAAGTTAATCTTTTCTAGCTTCTATTGTACTTTCTATTTTTGAGACTTTATTGATGTAAAAAGGCTTTGACCCTAATTGTATTCTATATTGTACTAGATGGTAATTGAGACAAGGTCTAGACTCTTACTTTTGTTTATAAAAAAGATGTTGACTTCGATTATAAAAGTTTTAAATTCCGCATCATTTCTATGACTTTATGTTTATAATTATGCTAAGGGCTTGTATGAGACCCCCATTCGGGGTCAAGTACGCCGTGTTAGGTCTAGGCGGTACCCTTGGGTCGTGACATGGATACACCGGATGATCTTGTTTTAGCTCACATGGTCTTTATGTTGGTGAAAGATATTCTTCCCACAATAAGAACATGAATGATAAACTATGGTTACTCAAGAAGCCTTATATATGATTTTAATGGTTTTGAAGATGATATTTACTTATGTTGTCCATGATTATGACTTATGACTTCTAATGTCTTATATGATCTTCAAACATGGAAAATAGCATGCTTTCAAATGTAATGTCCCTTTTAGCATATTTTTAATGTTTTTATGCATGGCTACCATATTTAGTGCATTTTTGTACTAACCCTACTTTTCCGACATTTCTCCCAAGTGTAGGGTCTAGTTTTTGAGGTGATTATTCTAGTGGATAAAGTTTGGACTTGCATATCTTTCGAGCTTGTTTGTGAATCCTCATGGTTCCATGATGAGTTTTTCCAATGTTGTAGTTTCTTTCGTGTACTTCCCTTTTCGGACATGTTTTATAGGCTAGGCCCTATTTTGTTCAAGTATTGTAATTAATAGCTTTATTGAGACAAGTCTAGACTTCCGCTTTCTTTTAGGAAAAAGTTTTAAGACATGCCATGCCTTTAACTCTTTATTATTCTAGTACTTTATGTTATGATATGCTAAGTGGCTTACATGGAGCCTTTCGCGGTTCTATGTGCCTTGTTACATCTACGGGGTACCCCTGGGTCGTGACAAACATGGTACTCAGAGAAAAAGGTTTAGATTGATTCTAGGATTATGTTTTATAAGCCACGTCTAGTAGATTCTTGTTCATGAGTGTGATGCACACCAAACTTACGAATAAGAGGCTACATTATGTTTAGGAAATTTCACATCTTCATTACTCTTAAGTCGTGCCTTAGAGTTCAACTCCAAAAATATCTCTCCCTAATCCTTCTCTTGTGACTTCAGGATAAGAATACATAAAGGGCTAATGCTATAAGGATGGACGATGACAATGTGAATCAAGGAGCTCCTCCCTATGCTCCAATAGATCCTTTGGTTAAGAATGTAACAAATGTGGTGTTTAGGTCGGCTATCGAAATGTCGGCTCAAGCCGTAAAAGCTCAAGCCAATAGAGAGGTTGTAGCTCTGGTGAATTCTAATGTGAATTCGGCCACTTCAAGAGTGAGGGATTTTATGTGAATGAAGCCTCCCAAATTTTATGGCTCTAAAGTTGAGAAGAACCCTCAAGAGTTTGTCGACGAGTTCTACCAAGTAGTTGCTATCATAGGGGGTCTCCACAAGAGAAGGCAGAATTGTCCTCTTACCAACTAAAAGGGGTTGCTCAAGTATGGTATGGTCAGTGGAAGGAGGCAAGGCTAGTGGGAGCAGGTCCCGTAGGGTAAGAGATATTTAAATCGGTGTTTCTTGATAGGTTCTTTCCCTTAGAAATGAGGGAAGCAAAGGCACAGGAGTTCATTAACCTACGTCAAGCAAGTGTGAGTGTGAAGGAGTATGCCTTAAAGTTCAATCAATTGTCTAAGTATGCTCCATCTATTGTTGTAGATGCTAGGGCTAGGATGAATAAGTTTGTGATGGGTATATCCAATATGGTGGTTAAAGAGTGCCGTACCACCATACATATTGGTGAGATGGACATTTCTCGCCTCATGGTCCATGCACAATAAATTGAGGAGGAGAAACTCAAGGAAAAGAATAGGTAGGTGAAAAAGGCTAGAACCGGTGATTTGAATTTTTCCAACTCGAGGTCCAATTGACAGGGTCGACCTTGATTTCTACAAAGGTTCTCCGGTCAAGGTCCTTCTAGGTGTCTAACCCTAAAACTCAAGGAGGAAATGGAGGTGGTTCTTCTTTTGCTAGACCTACATGTGCCAAGTGTGGGAAGAAACGTGATGATAAGTGCTTAGCCGGACCCAAGGAATGTTTTAGTAGTGGGAAGAGTGGAAACAAAATGACATATTGCCTCATGCCTGCGACAAAAGGAATGGGAAACAAGCAAGCTCCTCCATGCGGTTCAACCTCCAATGCCCCAAAGCAAAACCCCTTTTATACTCTTCCAACCCGAGGAGACCAAGAGAGCTCCCCGGATGTAGTGACCGGTATGTTAAAAGTCTTTCTTATTGATGTGTATGCCTTTTTATATCCCGTAGCTAGTTCATCCTTTTTGATACCTTATGTTGCGATGAGGGTTAATGTTCCTCCAAAAGTGTTAATAGACCATATTTTTTTCTCTACCCCTATTGGTGATTATGTGGTGGCTAAGAGGGTATATAGGAGGTG
Source organism: Solanum acaule (assembly GCA_036250505.1). Classification (NCBI taxonomy): domain Eukaryota; kingdom Viridiplantae; phylum Streptophyta; class Magnoliopsida; order Solanales; family Solanaceae; genus Solanum; species Solanum acaule. Next base: position 3,960 of record JAJOOR010029782.1, on the reverse strand, counting down.
TCTTGGTTCCTTATCCCATAGAGTTACTCTTGTTGACTTGGTAGAGCTTGACTAGTTAGACTTTGATGTGATTTTTGGTATGGATTGGTTGCATGCGTGTTACGCCTCTATTGATTGTAGAATTCGGGTGGGTAGATTCCAATTCCCAAACGAGCCTATCCATGTGTAGAAGGGAGGAAATTCCATGACTAGTGGTCAATTTGTCTCTTTTCTTAAAGCTAGGAAGATGATCTCAAAAGGGTGTATTTACCATCTTGTTAGGGTTAGGGATGTTGAATCCAAAACTCCTTCTCCTGAGTCGGTTCCAGTAGATAATGACTTCCCAGAAGTTTTCCCTAATGATTTACTCGGTATTCCTCCCGAGCGGGAAATAGATTTTGGTATTGACCTTCTCCCGATTATGCAACCTATCTCCATCCCACCTTATAGAATGGCTCCGGCGGAGTTAAAAGATTTGAAAGAGAAATTAAAAGATTTACTAGATAAGGGCTTCATCTAGCCGAGTATCTCTCCATGAGGGTGCTCCCATGTTGTTTATTAGAAAGAATGATGGGTTTCTTCGAATGTGCATTGATTATAGTCAATTGAATAATGTGACTATCAAGAATAAGTATCATGTTCCAACTACTTGTTTGACCAAATTCAAGTGGTTAGATAATTCTCTAAGATTGATCTTCGTTCGGGTTATCACCAATCGAGGGTAAGTGGTGATGATATTCCAAAGACAGCCTTTAGAACCCGATATGGTTATTATGAGTTTATGGTAATGTAGTTTGGGTTGACTAATGCTCTTGCGGAATTTATGGACTTGATGAATAAAGTGTTTAGGCAATACCTAGACATGTTTGAGATTGTGTTTATCGATGATATTTTAATATATTCATGAAGTGAGAATGATCATGTGGACCATTTGAGAATTATGTTGCAAGTTCTTAAGGACTAACAACCTTTTGCAAAGTTTAGCAAGTCTGGATTTTTGTTAAGGTGTATAGCTTTCCTTGGTCATATTGTGTCAAGTGAGGGTATTGAGGTAGATCCGAAGAAGACGGATGCGGTCAAGATTTGGCCTAGACGTCTAACTCCTTTTGACATTAGAAGCTTTTTGGGTTTGACCGGTTACTATAGAAGGTTTGTTGAGGGATTTTCTTCCATTGCTTCTCCTTTGACCGCTTAAACTCAAAAAAAGGCTAAGTTTGTGTGGTTGGAAGCTTGTGCGAAAAATTTCCAAGAGTTGAAAGATAAACTTACTTTTCCTCCGGTGTTGACCTTATCAGAAGGTACATATGGTTTTGTGGTGTATTGTGATGCCTCATGACTTGGGTTGGGATGCGTACTTATGCAAAATTGTAAGGTGATTGACAATGCTTCAAGGAAACTTAAGATCCATCAGAAGAATTATCCTACCCATGACCTTGAGTTAGCGAGAGTTCTGTTTGCCTTAAAAATATTGAGGCATTAGTTGTATGGGGTCCATGTGGATGTTTTCACTGATCATAAGAGTCTACAATATGTGTTTAGTCAAAAGGACTTGAATCTTCGCCAAAGAAGGTGGCTTGAATTAATGAAGGATTATGACATGAGTGTCGGTAAAGCTAACGTGGTAGCGGGTGCTATTAGTAGATTGTCAATGGGTAGTGTGGCTCCTGTAAATGAAGAAAAGAAAGAGTTGGTTCATGATGTTCTTAGGTTAGCCCGACTAGGTATTCCATTAGTGGATTCTACCAAGGGTGTTGTCATTGTCCATAATGGTTCCGAATCGTCCTTTGTGATGGATGTGAAACCTAAGCAAAGTCTTGATCCTATCTTGGTTGCGTTGAAAGTGGTGGTACTCAAGAAGTTTGTTGAGGCTTTTTCCCAAGGGGAGATGAGGTACTAAGGTATCAAGGTAGGTTATGTGTCTGAAACGTTGATGGCTTGAGGGACCAAATTCTAGGAGAAGCCCATAGTTCCCGATATTCTATTAACCCGGGAGCCACAAAGATGTACCGTGCTCTACGATTGGTGGAATTGGATGATGAAAGACATCACGAGATTTGTGGCCAAATACCCTAATTGTCAACAAGTTAAGGTTGAGCACTAAAGGTCGGGAGGGTTATCACAAGACATTGCTATTCATACTTAGAAGTGGGAAAATGTGAAGATGGATTTTATTGTAGGCTTGCCACGTACTCGGTGGCAACATGACTTAATATGGGTAATAGTGGACCAGATCACTAGGTCCGCTCATTTCATTCCCTTCAACGTGTTCTACTCGGTAGAAGATTATGCTATGTTGTATTTGAGAGAGATAGTAAGGTCACATGGAGAACCCTTGTCTATAATTTTGGATTGAGGTACCCAATTTACTTCACAGTTTTGGAATTCTTTCAAAAAGCGGCTAGGAACCAAGGTGAAGCTTAGCACAACTTTTCATCCTCAAACTGATGGTCAAGCGAAACACACCATTCAGACTTTGGAAGACATGTTGAGGGCATACATGATAGATTTTAAGGGCACTTGGTATGACCATATGTCGTTAGTTGAGTTTGCTTATAATAACAGTTGTCATTCCAGTATCGACATGTCTCCGTTTGAGGATCTCTATGGTAGGAGATTTAGGTATCTTATAGGATGGTTTGAAGTGGGAGACGTTGCTCTCCCTGGTGTGGAATTGGTGCATGAGGCCATCGCAAAGATTCAGGTTATATGAGAAAGGTTGAGGATGACCCAAAGTTGGCAGAAGTCCTATGCCGATGTTAGAAAGAAAGATCTCAAATTCGATGTGCATGATTGGGTTTATTTAAATATCTCACCCCTGAAGGGTGTTACGATGTTTGGGAAGAAAGGGAAACTTAGTCCTCGTTTTGTGGGTCCTTATGAGATTTTGAGGCATGTCGGTAAGGTTGCATACGAGTTAGATTTGCCAAATGAGTTGGCGTTAGTGCATCTAGTGTTCTATGTCTCAATGTTAAGGAAATGTATAGGAGATACAACAACCATAGTTCCCTTAGAGGGTTTAGAGATTAAAGAGGAACTTGATTATGAAGAGGTACCAGTTGAGAGTCTAGACCGGCAAGTCCAAAGGTTGATAAACAAGGAAGTTTCCTCCGTAAAAGTGTTGTGGAGAAATCACCTAGTTGAGGGTGCAATTTGGGAGGCCGAGGCCGACATGAAGTCCCGATATCCCCATCTTTTTCCTTCCTCTCCTATCTCAACTTGAGGTAATGAGTTCCTCTTGAGTTTTATTGTTTAGGTGTAAGGTGTTGTTTATGTGTTTCCATGATTTCCTTATGTTATTCATGTTCTTGAGAAAATCATGTTTCATAAGAAAATGAGTTTTCATGATTTATTTTCCTCATGTCGTTGTGCATTGAGTATGAGTTGCCTATTTGACTTCATGAAATGAATTGATGAACATGTTTTATATGTATATGCTTTTCTTGAGTAAATGGGCTCATGATTTCATGAGATTGTGTTGAGCATGCCTTAAAACTTGGAGAAGGTAGTCCCTCCTAGAACAAGAGATATGTTGAAGTTTCATTCATAATGGGTTGATAGATGTAGTTCCTACTTCCTTGTGTTGCATTGGAGTATATTGAGTTTGGAGTTGATGTTTCCTCCTTATTTATGTGCATTGCAAGCATATTGGGCTGATAGAGTTCACCCCTCTTGTGATATTTTGAGAGTGTTTAACTTGGAGTTGATAGTTCCTCCTCAATTGTATACATTGCATTGATATGGTAGGGCTGTTAGTTTCTCTCCCTTCCTGATAGAAAGAGTTTAAGATCACATTCGAGGACAAATGGTCCCAAGGGGGAGATATTGTAACACCCCGTATTTGAAAGAGGGAAATTGTCACGACCCAAGCCTAGGGCCTAGACGTGACATGGCGAATGAGGAACCCGAAGGAACCCCAAACAAGCCTCTCAAACTTGTCATCACACTTCATCGGTCGCGGAAGTACATTCAACATTAATTAAC
>JAJOOR010029781.1:0-20114 GCA_036250505.1 Solanum acaule | reverse complement strand
ATCAGGTACTGGAACCCTCGCAGTCTCACTCTACGGATCAACAGTACGGTCCGTAGATCAATCTACGGACCGTCAATGGGCACCGTGGTTCCACACTTAGTCAGATTTCCCTGATTTGTCCTCAACACCATGCCTGCTGATCTACGGTCATGACCTATGGACCGTGAATGGATCTACGGTCCGTAGATGAACTCCGTGGATGCCTTTTTCTGCATTTTCTTCAGCTGTCTCTAAACTTCCGCGCCTGAACACCTTTCCTGCAAAACATGATAAAAACACATAAAAACTAATATAAAAAGGCTCTAGACACACACAACTTGTAAGTGAAATGTATTAGAAATACCGTAAACTCACGGTATATCACTCAACTGTCTGTGACTTTGTGGATATGTTTCCTACCGACCTACTTGGCCTACCCAAAAGCATAATATTGATTTCCCTATTGAGATTGAACCGGTAGTCAGACCATTTCTATTCCTCCATATTAAATGGCTCTTGAAGAGCTCAGGGATCTTAGCTTTCAGCTTCAAGATGTCTTGGGTAAGGGATTCATCAGGCCTAGTATATCGCCTTTGGGCACCCCGATTCCCTTTGTAAAGAAGAAGAATGGTACGATGCACATCAGTATTAATTATAGGCAACTAAATAAGATGAAAATGAAGAATAATTACCTTGTCCATGCCTAGGATTGATGATCTGTTTGACTAGTTTTAGGGTGCCACAGTGTTTTCAAAGATTGATATGAGGTTCGGTTACCATCAGATAAGGATTAAGGTAAAAAATATCCCTAAGACAATATTTAGGACTCGATATGGTCACTACAAGTTCCTGGTGATGTCTTTTGGGTTGACTGATGCCCCTGCCTCCTTCATGGACTTAATGACACATGTGTTCATGTTGTATCTTGATTCATTCGTTATTGTATTCATAGATGACATCTTACTATACCCACGAAGCAGGAGTGATCATGAGCAACATCTTAGGATTGTGTTCAAGACATTGAGAGATCACTGACTTTATGCCAAGTTCCCAAAGTGCGAGTTTTGGCTTGAGTCTGTAGAATTTTTTGGGCACGTTGTGTCCAAGAATGACATCATGGTAGATCCGGCAAAGATTGAGTCTATTCCCGAGGTTTTCTAGAAGTGTTGACAACATTTGGGTCATCGTTGATCGATTAACCAAGTCAACACACTTCCTTCATTTTCAATTTTCATTTAGTGCCGATAGGGTAGCCCATATCTACATTTGAGAGGTGGTACATCTTCATGGTGTTCCGATCTCTATTATATTAGATCAGGGTGCTTAGTTCACTTCTAGATTTTAAAGGACTATTTCGGAGTAGTTGGGAACTTGCATTAACCGTAGCATAAATTTTCATCCGCAAACCGATGGTCAGTCAAAGTGTACAATTTAGGTTCTTGAGATATGTTATCGACATGTGTTTTGGATTTTAGAGGTCAGTGGGACAAGTTCTTTCCTTTGACGGAGTTTGCGTACAACAACATCTACCATTCAAGTATTCAGATGTCCCTATTTGAAACCTTATATGGTAGGCATTGTCGCTCTCCAGTTGGTTTGTTTGAGTCCACAAAGCCTAGACTGCGTGGCATAAACTTGATTCAAGAGGCTTTGTACTAGGTGAGGGCTATTCAGGGCAGGCTTCAGACAACTCAGAGTAGGCACACGAGTTATGCTGATCGTAGGTGGTGACCTTAGAGGTTTTCAGTTGGTGAAAGAGTCTTCCTCCGTGTGTCGCCTATGAAGGGAGTGATAAGTTTTGGGAGGCGGGGAAAGCTTAGCCCTAGGTATATTGGCCCTTTTGAGATCCAACTAACAATTTGTGTGGTTGCATAAGATCACTACCTCTAGAATTCTCAGTTAACCACCCGGTTTTCCATGTTTGGATGCTACACCGATATGTTCATGATGAGTCTCATATGCTCCAATATGTTGCAGTAAAGTTGGATGACTATTTGATTTCCATTCTAGCCAAATATGTGTGGCTGTTGCATTTGAGAGCCATTTATGTGATTAAGGTATATTTGAGGCATTGTCCATTTGAAGAGGCTGTCTTGGAGACCGAGCATGATATGCGGGAGAAGTTTCCTTGCTTGTTTGAGCCTTCAGGTACTTCTTGACTCTTATGTCCACAGACAAAAGTCATTTTAAGTAGTGGATGTTATAATTACCCTTTAGGTAATTTCTATGTTTATGTTTGCTATTCATCGTTTAGAGTATTTTCGGTCACCTGGTTGTTCATTTGGTTTTTATGTGAGTTTTAATCTTAAGGAGCTTTTGAACCTTGAACAATTATTTTTCGTCAAAAGTTTAAGAAGATGATCTCAAAATCAAATTCCAACGATTCCATCAGTTTCGGAAGGGTCATTTTAGGTTAGTAGCATGGTCGACATGACTCTTGAAGCTTTCAGTGCGAGTCTGTGAGATTATACGTTTTAACTTTTGAGTTAAGGCCTAAGTTTGAATTTAGTCAACATTTTGAGTAAAGGAGCTCAGATAAGAATTTTGTTAGTGCGGTTGGCTCCAGAATGTTGAGTTTGATCTAAAACGACCCTTCATTAGGATCCCAAATTTCTAGGCTAATTCCCAGTCCCTTGTGGATTTTGGCTTAAAACAGAGTTTTCGGGTAGGTTCCACTTTTTGCCGAGATGACCTTGTATGGGAATTTTGACTGCTTTGTTGAGTTTGGAATATCAAGTTTCGTAGGCTTGCATATCTCATTTTCTCACATGGAGTTTTGAAATGATTTTGAACATCCTGTCGGAGATTTTCCACTAGCCAAAACCTAACTGATATGCATCACTTGGTGAAGGCCAAAATGACCTTCGCGTTCGAAACGGCCAGGCAGCCTAGCGACTGAGGTCCTTGTTCATGGGGTCTTTGTCGCGATCACGAGACCATGGTTCTCTCTTGGACACGATCGTGGAGCCCTCGCCGCATTCGCGGGGGACTCTTCCCATTCGTGAAGAAAAGAATCGTATGGTCTTTATTTATAAAGACCAGACGCGATCAACTTGGCTTTATGAACTTCAATTAGCGATTTAATTTCTTGCTCATTTTAAGTCAGAATTTGTTGATTCAAATCCCACGTGTCTGTATTTGTTGAGACTATGCCGGGGAGTGATTGGAAAGTATTGGACTACCTCCGTTTGAGATGATTTATCAATCTAAGCTGCTGTCCTAAGTCATTTGTTAGCTTAAATTGTTGATTTTATGCATGTTGATGGTTGTGGATGTTTCAAGCTCTGGATTGTGTTCATTTTTGGAACACAAGTTTGGGGTATTGGTTAGGACCTGTTGACGAAGAAAATTCTATAAATTTGGGTACGGGTCCCACAATTCCCATTTGACTCTGAAATTGGCCCGATTTCATTTTGTGTATTTTTGGTGTCTAGACGACCGTACTGATGTTGTGATCCAATTTTTAATAATGTGGTAGTGTTCAGAGGCCAGTCAGAAAGGAAAACCTCTGAACATATGATTTGGAGTGTGCGTAGTTGGCCTATAGGTTGGCCACAATTCCTTTGTATTTAGATTGAGCTTGAATGCGTAAATGTATGTTGATTAGAGTGACTTAGGGGTAGTACCTAGTCATTCTTAATTCTCATTTTAGATACCATATTTTAGAATTGATCGACATTATTTCGAATTTAGTACCATGCTTGTTGGGGTTTATGTGTGTTGTTGCATACTGTTATGTATTAAGTGCATTATTATTTTCGGTATTGAACATATTCAGCCTTAGTTTAGGGTCATACTAGGGTTGCCTTAGACTTACGATCCTTGTAGCTTTGCTTTGTCTCCGGTGTCATTTCGAATGGACTTTATCCTTGTAGACTGGAATAACAGACTTGAATCTAATAGTATGAGCCTTATTTTAGAATATTTCACAGCTTTATAGATCTTTTGTCTTCTCTCCCTATTTCAACGACTCCAATGCGTTAGTGGTTTTGTGCTTATCGAGATTGGAGTGGTCCAGGCTTCGAGCATTTTGTGATTCTTTGTGAGTGGACGTCGATTCACAGTGGCTTGGAGCCTACTTGAGATCTTCTACGGAGTCGAAACACCTTTGAGTCACTCTTGCTAGCTGAGCAGCTTACGCCAATGGGAGTGGACAAGCTAGCTAGGAGGCCGCAATTGATTTTTTCTCTTGCTAGTTGGGCCGGGAATTGACTAGATACTGTGGTTACTTGGTCTGGGAGCCAGAATTTTGCTTCATAGTACTCTTTTTTCAATATACTTTGCTATTCTGTGTACCTATCGTGCTTATGGGGGTCCATTCGGGTTTTATTTAAACTTGCGCACAAGTATACCTTGTTGGCTTATGAGGGTCTAATTAGGTTTAGTTAGTTGTACTAAAATATTTTGTCAGTATGCTCATGTGCTTGCTTTCATATTCGCTTGGACCTCTATTTGTATGTAGATTCTATATTTTCTGATTGGCTTTATCTTTCTTGCTCAGTTGGCCTTTGATGCCCATTGAGTAACTTTGTTTTGCTAATCCTGCTACACTCTGCATTTGTTTCGTGATGCGGTTTTTGCAGCTTTTGGGGATCAGAGATGAGGGTGAGGTCTCCAAGTCTTGAATCAACATATCTCCTTCTGTTTAGCTGGTCCTTTTCCTTTAAGACGGATTGTTGTGGTCCATTTCTTGGGACTTACATTTTCATATTTGACAGATCTGTACCTGTGACTTCCATGTTCTGGGAGAGATTCTATTGTATATTGATTTTTTCTTGCTTCCGTTTTCTATCTTATTTTATTGTCTAGTGTTAGTTCTACCCCTATATTCATTACTTGTCATTCTAGGTACAAGTTGGCTTACCTATTTGTGGGTTATAGTAGGTTCAATAATGACTCGAGGAATCGGATCATGACAGGTTACTGCTCAAGGAATCCCCCACAAACATGAATATTTTGCCTCTGAAGTTATCCAGGAGATTTTAACCATTGAACCTACATACACGTAATCCATAAAAATGCATTTAAACAAGTCTTTGATGATAAATATATAAGTTACAATTTGAACTGCAGATTGTGTTCAAATTTGTGTATAAAACCATGACATTACACAATAAATTTGATATATATTGAATATCAACCAAATCATCTACCGCGTAGTACTACTAATACTCAACTTACACAATCCTTCTCGTTTATTCGGACTTGAATTGACAACATGAAAAAGACCATACTTACTGAATTAGTGAAATTATAATACTCCATCCGTCCCTAGACATCTTTTGAATTTTGTGAGTTAAACAGTTCTTCTTTGATTGTGACCTTTTCATATGTCTTTTAAATATTTTAAATTATATATTAATGTAATTTATTAGACTTTTTAAAGTAGTTTCCAAATATATAAAAAAATTTCAAACAAAAAACTAAACAATTTAATTTCTGAATTCAGTTGAAATTAAAAAAATTTACTCTTGAAATAAGTGTCACATAAATTGAGATACAACAATATGCCAGTATAATCTAACAAGTGGGGTCCCAAGAGGAAAATGTGTACACATATGAAACACGCCAACACAACTACGCCTTACTCCTAAACACGTTGCAAGTTGGGGTCGACTATATGAATATCTACTCGTCATTAAATCTCATTTCGTATCATCGTCATACTAAAAACAACAACAACAAAGGGAAAAATCATTGAATTTAGCTTCAATATAGAAAGAAGTTTCTTACTTTGGTAGGTCACAATCAGTAGGCTGCCATCTATATTTGAGATAAAATTTATCTTTTCTTCCATTTTTGATGCAATTTAGGCATTGGTCTATAAATTGACACTTTAATGAATCATAAATTGGATAAGATTCCTCATAAATCCAACTTCCTTCAAAAAGCTTAAAACTCCTCAATTGTTGTTCTTCATAAGATAGTACTATTATTAGTTAATAGATGTAAAAAAAAACAATAAAAAGGTAAATTTTGGTACTTTTTTTTAGTAGATATGGTGAAAAATTTAGAACTCAAATTGAAAGCTCTAAAATTGGGTAAAAGAAAAAAGAAATTTGTATTGTTTTATGATAAATTAGCGTATTTTGGGATTATAGTGTAAAATGCACTAATTAGTAAAGTAAGCAATTGAATAATGTGTAAGGGATACCTTCTAACATTCTTTGTATGAATGCTATGTACTCCCTCTCTTTTTTAATCTACTTTTCATGATTCAAATTATCTGTCATGGTTTTTCTTTTATGTCTCTTATACTTTATTTAGAGGTTTGTATCATTTTTCATCATTAAGTAATGCTATATTTCAACAATTCACAAAATAAGCACACAAAAAAAGTACGATATGCCATAAAATTATTATACAAAAAGAAGATAAAAATGAAATAGGATTTAAAATAAGAAAAATAAAGAGAAAAGTAATGCAATTATACTTAATCGGTTATTACATAAAATGATATTTTTCATTGTTACATAATTATGAGTTTAGCATGATGATAAATAAAATTTAAAATAAACCTTACATTTAATCTAACAACACAATACAGTATGTAACAACCATCCAAACAAGTTGTTAAGAAAACATTAGTTGTATTGTATTTCACATAATCAAATACAGTGTATTTCCGTTTGTCTATAGATTGTAAAATTATAACTTGAAAAGTTATGATTTTTAGAACTTGAAATTGTGTTTGAATATGTATTATGCTTGAAAAAAAATTAAAGTTTTGTGAGTGAGACCAATTTTTGGATCGAACTTCAATTGTTTTGAAGATTGGTTTTTAAAATCTATGGTCAAACATATATTTGAAGATAAATTTTCAAAATTTATGATCAAACAAATATTTGAGAATACATTTTCAAAATCTATGGTTAAATATACATTTGAAGAGAAACTTTCAAAATTTATGGTCAAACAAATATATGAGAATACATATTCAAAATATATGGTCAAACAAATATTTGAAGAGTAATTTCCAAAATCTTATTCAAAATATATGGTCAAACACTAGCATAATCTTTGTTCATTAAATATTTACTCTATTTGCATCTCATGTCTCCATAATTGAGGTATTTATAGTGTTAAAAAACAATTGCTATTAAAGTATAATGAGAAGAAAAAAAACAATTAACTTTGTCTTGATATTCTAAATTGACAATATACCATGTAACTGTTTTTTTTTTTTATTTTATATATATTACAACAGAGAATTATAAATGAAAAGAGTATTTATTTGTCTTTCTTTCTTTTTGTCTTTTTTCTTAAAAAATTTATTAGTGATTTTTTAATTCAACATTATACGTGACATATTAAAATAACAATATTAGAAAATATTTTGATACATTATAAATAACATTATTTCAAGATCATAAAAAAATCTAAAATTATTTTAAATATTTTATATCCCATCAAATTAAAATACATAAAATATCGGACACAAAAATTTGCCTCGTCACGTGATTTATACTTTTACTAAATTAAATAAAGAACCAATACATTCTCCATATTAAGGAAACACAATCTTTACTTTCTTTGTCAGTAAAGAGAGGGTTTATTTAATTGACCTTCAAATAAAAATATCAAATCTTAAATGGAAAACTGTAACATCCCACCCTTTCAAAATGCCTAAATTAATTCATACCTTCGTGAAAAGGCAAATAGTGATTAATAAATTAAGAATGATGTGTTATGTCATGTTTTAAGTGTTCAATGATAGTATATCAAGTTTTGAACTTAAGCAAATTGCGAAATAAAAATTGGCAAAAGTTATCGCAAGTTCCGTTTTAATGATTTCTCTGAAATTTGGGTCAAATGTCTGGGACCTTTGATCCTAGTATATAAAGAGTAATGGGACCCATGACCTATCAAATTGAACGTTTATGATTCTAGTGTCCAAAACATCAAACTTTTTATCCATAAAGCTTTAGAATAGATAGATATTCACGTTTATGTAACGACTGCGCAAAAGAGGAGGCTAGTGGGCCCCTAGGTCGGTGGAAGGTTATAAGATCCCATCTTCTTTATTCTAATTTTTTTCCAGTTCGTTCAAACCCACAAAAATCAGAGATTTACACCCTTAATCACTCATATACATTGATAATCTCATCTTATATCTTTAACGAAAATTGCTCTACGTCACGAGCTCATCATTTTGGTATAGTTTTCTTTGTGGATTGTGTGACGTACCTCCGTGGTGTTTGTGGCAACATGGGTCTTTCTGTATTTTGAGGTTTGATCTATATTTCGAGCTTAAGATCAAGGTAATACCGTCCTTTCATTGATTCTAGCTCTCATAAGCCAAAAATAGTAAGTTGCGACTGAAATCCGCCTTTGTCCGATTATCGTGGTACCTTCTATTCTTGTATGTTGATTGTGGTTATTCCTTATTGTAGTATCGAGGGGGTTTCCGATTAGAAGTTGATTAGACACTGGAATTCATCAAAAAAGGTATGTTAAGACTATTCCCTTCTTTCGGCATATTTTCTTACGGTTGATAGCAATGTAAGAAGCTTGTTGTTTCGTTGATGTACTCGTAGCCATAATTGTTACTAGTTGGAACCTAGAGTTTTTATATTCCTCCCTTTTGGGATTCTTATTTTGTTGGTAGCGACCCTATGTTGGGCATGGCTTAGAAATTATTCGTATAGGTTTTTATAACTAAATTCCTCAATTTCGGCCTATTGAATTGTTATTGTTGCCCTTGGGGCTATTGTGGTTAGTTGCAGGAATGTGTTCTTCGCCTATGTGGATATGTTTTTGACTAAGAGGGTTAAGTGATCTTAGTCTACTGGGCTATGTTGATGCCTAAGAGGGTTACGTGCTCTTTGGGTATAAGGCTATAGTGTTTTCTAAGAGGGCTATGAGATCTTTGCCTACGAGACTATGTTGTTGCCTAAGAGGGCCATGAAATCTTTTGTTACGGGGCAAGATTGTTGCCTAAGAGGCTACAAAATCTTTTCCTATGGGGCTATATTGATGCCTAAGAGGGCTATGTGACTGCCTGCGGGGCGAGGAGGACTACCAATAGAGGTATATAGATTGAATTCGCATGGGCTTATGGGGCCTATGTAGCTGGTCTTGTTTGTTGTTTGTGCCTGCAGTAACATTATCAGTGATAAGTTTACACAATGTCAGTTTCTATAAGGCGTAGATAGAGATAAATACAATACATCCCCCTTTTTTCTATAATTAGCAAACCAAATTCTATCCGGCATGTCATTGTTTAAAGATTTTGGTAGATCAACAAAATACAAAGTAGACAGTGTTAAACCTCAAGTTCTCAATGAACCCAATCCATATTATAATAGGTGAAAGTGACTAAGGTTGATCCTTGGCAATATCTTGTAATCTCTACCAAGCTGCTTAGTTATATACTCGACAAAATCAAGGGCATCGATAATGCCGAAGCAACAAATATCAAACTTCTTCCTATAAAAAAAGTTTGAATCTTTGAAGTACCCTTCATTGTATAAATGAGTAACAAACATCACCATATCAGGTGGAAGCTCTTTTTACGTAGTATGATCCTCCATAGTTAACGATGTTGACTTTCTTAATTCTACACGCTCATTATCCTCCTCATCCACAAACAATTCGTTTAACTTTTTAATCTTCCCCTCATTTTTCGAGACCCCATTATCATTCCTAGACTCCACCTTCTATTAACTTTTCAAATTTTCTTCATCCATTATAATGGACATTACTAGTTTACAAACTATTATTAGCTTCTATGTTTGCACAATGCAAGGACAAATACTTTCCATAGTTTCCCAATAATTAGCATACTCAATTTGATAAAAAAAATATCTTTGTTAAAGATTTTGGTAGATTAACAAACCACAAATAGGACTAATAAACTTTGAAATTGGGTGAATGTAACTAAATTGATCCTTACTTAGCAATCTTAGGTGGTGTCTGCCAAATTGCTCAGTTGCATATATCAAAATATCATGGGCATAGCTATTCTCGAAGTAAGTATTACTAAACTTACTCCTAGTCAAAAATTTTGAATCTTTAAAGTGCCTTTTATTGTATAAATGAGTCACAAACATCACCATATCAGGTGAAAGTTCTTTGTACACATTATGATCCTCTATACTCAATGACATTGACTTTCTTGATTTTACACTTTTAACCTCATGATTCATAATCAATTTATGTAATTTATTACTTTCTGATACCCCATTTATGTTTCTAGCTTCCTCCTTCCTATTAGTGTAACCCCTCAGATTTTGGAAAAGGAAAAGATAGCATTTTATGGCTATTGTTTGTGTTCTACGGGTCCAGTCTACATGTTGTAGAAGCTTCTACGGACTATAGAAAGTGGGTTGAATTTTTTGGAAAATTAAGTTCTAGTACCTCATTCTACGACTGACCAGGACAATCCATCAAACTTGTTACGAGTCGTAGATAGGTTCGGTAGAAAAGTCCCAGACTTGGTGAAATTTTAGGGTCAAAGTTGAGTTCTATGGTTTGGGTCTATGAAACGTAAAAGGGTCTACGGACCATAGACTAGTATTTTCAAAGTTGGATTGAAATTAAAGCTCCAGTACTTGGTTTACGGTTGACCAGTATGGACCGTAAGAAGATCTACAGTTCGTAGGTCTGACTTGCAGACTAGTCCAGCAGTTAAATTTCAGGGTTTTTGGGTCTTTTCCCTATATATTTAATACCTAAGTTACGTAATTTTAGACCCTATTCTAAGCCCTACATAAGTATTTTAAGTCCTATAACTGCCCATTTTAAAATTATTCTCCTAAATCCCAAATTCCCTACCACATTCATCCCCTCCAATTCTTCTCAAGCTAAGAAAGAAGAAGCTAGAGTTTCAACCAATGATCTTCAATTCACTATAAAAATTGGACTTTGATCATCAAGGTATGTTAATATTCACCAATGGAGTCCTTTCCTCTATTGGGTCTTTTACAAGTTCAAAGTCTCAATTCAAAGTTAGGATGTTATTCAATATCTATGGGTTCTTCTCAATTATGATTCAATTAGTTGTCTTCTACCTTTTAATACATGAATTGAAGTACTTACATGATTTTTATATAGTTCATATGAACCCATGCACGATCCATGATTATTTACTATGAACACATGATGAAGCTTATGAACTATGAACCATAGATTTATAAAGATATGCATGTTTTTATAAATGATGTATATGACTTGAGGATGATTTTAGATGAAAGTATCAATGAAATTGTTAAATGTTTTCTCACATGCTACTATGATCATGATTGAGAAAGCCTTTCACAATCATAATCATAGTATCATATGAGAAAACCTTTCACAATCTCATTGATACTTTCATCCAAAGGCATTCTCAAATCATTTACATCAATTTAATAAAAGCATCCATATCTTTATAACAATCATATTTCATAGTTCATAAGCTTCATCATGTGTTCATAGTCTAAAATCATAGATTATGTATGTGTTCATATGAATTCAACTCAAAACATGTAATTACTTCAAGTCATGCAACAGAAGATAGAAAATAGCTAATAGAATCATAATTGAATTGAACCCATGAAAATTGAATAAAATCCTAACTTTGAATTGAGAATTGAACTTGTAAAATTGGAAAATCTTTGGAACCCTATGCAGGAAAGGACTCCGTAGGTGAATACTAACATACCTTAGTGATCAAGGCCTAAAAGCTATGGTGAATTGAAGATCTTGAAGTGAAACCCTAACTTCTTCTTCCTTAGCTTTAGAGAGAACTTTCGGGAAGAACTTTGAGGGAATTAGGGATTTAGGAGAATGATTTTAGAATAATTATTTTAGAACTTAAAATACTTATATAGGGATTAGAATAGGGGTCAAAACGACATACATTAGGTACTAGACGCATAAGAAAAGACTAAAATAGCTATGGCTAAAAAAGCTGACGGAACAGATTATGGTAGCCTTCATGAACCGTTTAGCCTTTCAAAGTCATTGAGGGGGGGAGGAGGTCATGAAGCAGAGGGAAAAATTGGGTTTTTTTAGACGGCCACCCTAGCCCTATCCACAGACTATTTACCCTTCCACATGCCGTTTAGGCAACTGTGGAGGGTTCACGGTTGGGCTAAGGTCCGTGGACCTTCCCGTTCAACCCACATTACCTTTTCCAAATTCCAAGTTGTTTCAATATCCCCCTTGGGAACATTCATCCTCGAATGGGACTCAAGCTAGCATGAAGAAAGTATGGGAAAGAGATAGAGAAACCCAACATGAATGCAATCACATAAATGCTCATAACCAAGGAGGAAAATTGACTCCAAGCTAAAATATACTCAAAAAAGTATTTCATAAAAATACATGCATGCTTATGGTAACATGAGAATGGCTAATACATATGAATCCGAAAGAAAGAACCTCGAGGAACTAAATAACTCAAGCTAGAATAGGAATGAAGGGAAATATATGAGGATATCGAGAGATCATATCAACATCGACCTCCCAAGTAGTACCCTAAACCATTTGATTCTTCCACAACACTTTTATGGATGCAACTTCTTTGTTCCTCAACTCTCAAACTTATCGGTTCAAAATCTCAACCAGAACTTCTTCATACGAAAGGCTTTCCTTTATACCAAGATTCTCTAATGGTAAAATAGATGTTGGATCTCCAATACATCTCTTCAATAAGGACACATGGAATACAAGATGTACTGAAAATAATTCATAGGGTAAGTCTAATTCATAAGCCACCACCTTGCCTATCTGCCTCAACACTTGATAAGGAAAAACATAACGGGGACTAAGTTTCCCTTTCTTACCAAACCTCATTACACCCTTCATAGGTGAAATTTTCAAGTAAACCCAATCATCAACATCAAACTCAAGATCTCTTCTGCTAACATCGGCATAGGACTTTTGTCGACTCTAAGCCGTTTTCAACCTTTCTCTAATAAGTCGATCATTTTCCATAGCCTCATGAACCAACTCAGGACCTATAAAATCAACCTCACTAACTTCAAACCAACCTATAGAAGATTTACACCTCCTACCATAAAGATTCTCAAACGGAGCCATACCAGTACTTGAATGGTAATTATTATTATACGCAAACTCAATCAAAGGAAAATGATCATCCCAATTACCCTTGAAGTGAATCACAGAAGCGCTTAACATATCTTCTAAAGTTTGGATAATACGCTCTGTTTGCCCATCGACTTGAGGATGGAAGACAGTACTAAGCTTGACACAAGTACCAAACCCTTTTTGGAAAGACTTCCAAAATTGAGAAGTAAACTGGGTACCACCATTAGAGATAATAGATAGCGACACTCCATGCAACCTAATCATTTCCTTTAGATATAAATTTGAATAATCTTTTGCTGAATATGAAACCTTGACGAGAAGGAAATGAGCTGACTTCGTCTTACGATCCACAATGACCCAAATCGAGTCATGTTGCTAATGAGTGCGGGGTAAACCAACAATTAAGTCCATTCAAATCTTCCCATTTCAAAGTAGGAATACTAATATCACGGGATAAACCTCCCAGATTATGATGCTCAGCTTTCACTTGTTGACAATTAGGACATTTAGCCACAAATTTTTCAATATCCTTCTTCATCTCATTCCATCAATAGACCTCTCATAAGTCGCGGTATATCTTGGTGGCTCCCGGGTGAATGGAATACCAAGAACTATGGGCTTCCACTAAAATTTTCTCCCTCAAATAATCAACATTGGGAGCACACAATCGACCTTGATATCAAAGTACACCATCTCCCTATTGGGAGAAACTCTCAACAGTCTTTTTAAGCACCGCTTCCTTTAACTCAACTAAAATCGGATCAAGACTTTGCTTGGCTTTCACATC
The DNA here is from genome assembly GCA_036250505.1 of Solanum acaule. Lineage (NCBI taxonomy): Eukaryota > Viridiplantae > Streptophyta > Magnoliopsida > Solanales > Solanaceae > Solanum > Solanum acaule. The sequence goes on along the minus strand of JAJOOR010029781.1, from coordinate 6,313 downwards.
TGACACAAAAGACAATTCTGAACCATTATAAACAACAACAACATCCTCATCGGAATCTACAAAATGAACACCTAACTGAGCTAGTCTATGAACATCATGAACCAATTCTTTCTTATCATATTTAACATGTACAATGCTTCTCATCGACAACCGACTTAAGGTATCGGCTACACATTGGATTTGCCTGGGTAATAAAGGACACTCATATCATAGTCCTTTAAGAGTTCTAACCATCTACATTGGTGAAGATTTAGATTTTTTTTTCTTTAATACATATTGCAAACTTTTATGGTCAGTAAAGATATCAACAAAGACATCATACAAGTAATACCTCCAAATATTTAGGGCAAAAACAACTACCACTAGTTCTAAATCATGGGTATGATAGTTGTTTTCATGTATCTTAAGTTTTCTTGAAGCATAAGTAATAACTTTCCCATTCTGCATAAGAACACACCCTGATCCAATCCTTGAAATCATAATAAATAACAAACCCATCGGACCCTTCTAGTAAAGTCAACACTGGAGCGGAGGTAAGTCTATCTATCAATTCTTGAAAACTCTTCTCACACGCTTCTGACCATAAGAACTTAACCTTCTTTTTGGGTCAATGTCATCAATGGAACGGTAATCGAAGAAAACCCTTCCACAAACCATCTATAATATCTGATCAAACCCAAGAAGCTTCAAATATTCGAAGGAGATAGAGGTCTAGGCTAACTCTTAACCAAATCCTTTTCTTAGGATCTACCTTAATATCCTTACCGGAAACAATGTGACCCATAAAAGTCACAGATCTCAACCAAAACTCGCGCTTACTAAATTTGGCAAATAGTTGTCGATCCTTGAGGACTTACAACACAATCCTCAAATGACTGGGATGCTCATCCTTACTCCGCGAGTAAATCAAGATGTCATCGATAAACATAATCACAAACATATCAAGATATTGTCTAACCACTTTGTTCAATAAGTCCATGAATGCGGCTGGAGCATTAGTCAAAAAAATGATATTACCAGAAAATATAATGACCCTATCGAGTTTGAAAAGCCATCTTCATAATGTCACTTTCTTTCACCCTCAATTAATGATAACCCAACCATAGGTCAATGTTAGAGAAGTAGATCACTCCTTGGAATTGGTCAAACAAATAATCAATCCTTGGAAGAGGATACTTATTCTTAATAATAATCTTGTTCAATTGCCGGTAATCAATACACATGCGAAGTAAACCATCCTTCTCACGAACAAACAAAACTGGAGCACCCCATGGAGAGATACTTGGTCTGATGAAATCCTTATCTAATAAATCTTTCAATTTCTCCTTTAAATCCTTAAGTTCTACCGGTACCATACGGTAAGAAGGAATAGAGATAGGTTGCGTATTTGGGAGAAAGTCAATACTGAGGTCTATTTCCTTTTTGGGAGGGACACCAAGTAGATCATCTAGAAACACTTCCGAAATTCATATACAATGGGTACTGACTCAAGAGTAGGGGTTTCAGAATCCGTATCCCTAACTCGAATAAGATGATATATGCAACCCTTAGAAATCCTTTTTCTAGCTTTTAGACAAGAAACAATCTGACCTTTAGGCATATAATTTTCCCATTTCCACTCTAGGACGAGCTCATTTGGAAAGTGAAGCTTAACCACTCGAGTTCTACAATAAATAAAAGAATAACAAGAATGGAGCTAATCCATACCAAGAATAACATCAAAATCCAACATATCAAGTTCTACTAGATCAACATAAGTGACTCTATGGGATAAGGAGACGTGACAATTCCTATAGATTCTCTTAGCCACGATAGATTCATCAATAGGAGTAGAGATAGAAAAAAGGTCTAACAACACATCCGGAGAAACATCAAATCTCATAGACACATATGGCATCACAAAAGACAAAGTAGCACTGGGATCAAGAAAAGCATAAACATTACTATGAAAAACTTTCAACACACCAGAAACCACATCAGGAGAACCTTCTTGATCATGTCGAGTTTTAAGTGCATAGAATAGGTTTTGTTTTGGAGAACTTTAACCCAAACCATTGGGCGTAGCTTGGCTACCATCTCTTCCCTTAGAAGCAAACAACGAACAATCCCTCATCTTGCTACAAATCTTACCACAACTAAAGCAACTATATGTACTAGCTAAGCATTTACTATCATGCTTCCATCCACACCTAGCACGAGTATAAAAAGAAGATCTACCAACATTTTTCATTGAGGCTTAGGTTTATAAACCATATCTTTGTTGAACATCAGAACCGGAGCATTAGAGGAACCTAGACCGGAGAACCTTTGTCAGAATCTAGAATGACCATGTCCATCGGACCTCGAATGTGAAAAGTCACCATCACCGGTCTTTGCCTCCCTAGATCTTTCCTTAAGCTTTTCCTCTTCAATTTGTTGAGCATGTGTACTCAAATAAGAAATATCCATTTCCCTAATAAGCATAATGCTACCACATTCCTTAGCCACCATTTTGGACACACCTAAAACTTATTCATCCTTGGCCTAGAATCGACAACCATATAAGGAGCATATTTAGAAATTTTGTGAATTTCCAAGCATAGTCTTTCACACTAATATTCCCTTGAAAAAGTTTAATGAGCTCAAGTACTTTGGCCTCCCTCATCTTAAGGGGAAAAAACCGATCAAGGAAAGCAACTTTAAACTTTTCCCATTTAATAGGACCCGTATCAACCACCCTCTTTTTCTTCCATTAATTGAACCAAACTTGAGCAAAACCCTTAAGTTGATAAGTGGACAATTGTGACTTTTCCACTAGCATCACTCCCATGGTAATAAAAACCTTATAAACCTCATCAATGAACACTTGAGGATCTTCCTCAACCGTGGAACCATAAAATTCCAAGGTAATTATTCTAGTGAAGTCCCTCACTCTAGTTTCTGATGTAGCCACACTTGGGTTCACGAGTTCCACAACCTCTCTATTGGCTTGAGCCATCATAGTTTGATCCAACACTTGAAAAGTGGCTCGAAACTCTGCATTAGTCACTTGTTCGGTCAAAGGGTTGACCGAAACTTGAGGATATTCTTGTTACATATTCTCACCTGTATTTCTTCTAACGTATGCTCTTTAAGGGGCCATATCCTAACAATCATTGGATAAGGATTAGGAGAGAGACATATAGAGTTATACTTGATACACCCATATTACACCTCCCTAAAGAAGTATAAGCGGTCGTTGCCAAATAAAGAACCTAACTGAGGTTAGGATCGATCCCATAAGGAATATGGTTTAGACTTAGGCTAATTTATGGTTATTTGTACGTTTAGTCATATTTGCTTCTGTAAAGGGGGGATTTGTAAATAAAGTAATAGTTGATTGATTTGTAGTAACAAGTTAACAAGATTCACAGTTTTTAATATCAGTATGAGATTAAACTAGCACAAATGTGTTCCCCACAAGTTCTTGACACAACAATCCTAATAATAGTAACTCTTTCCTAGTGTTAACATGCAAGGTTGGTAAGCTAGGTATTTCCTAAGTGATTTGTCGTCCAAGTAGGGAATTTACCACGCAAGTTGGTCGGTCTACGAGTGTATGCTTTACTAACCCTTATCCTTAAGGTAGGTGGGTCGGGCAATTAGATAGTGGATTATCACGTTAAATCTCCATTGTTAAATATATTTCTCATTCATAACTTCCTTGGTCAGGAAAGTAGGAATGAGGCGAGTTCTAACGTTGTGCACCATTAAAAAGCATTCAAAACGAAGAGATTAACAATGAATGCATAAACACTTTTTTAGAATCACTTAATTAATTATTAGTTTTACATTGTTAATTACTTAGGGTTCCCATAATTCTAGTTCCAAATTTAGTTATTCATGCTTGAGTTATCACAATTCTTAATAGGGTTAATAATATAAATGATGAACTTACAATTAGAATAGATGAAATCCGAAATCGTGAATTGAAGAACAAATGCAAATTTCATAAACCAAACTTCAAGAATTAAATGCTAAAAATGTTAGCAATATATTTCCCAAACCTAAAACAAAGTATCTCAGAAAGGTCTAACAACACAAAAACAAAATTTACAACCAATATTTATAGAAAATAAATTCTAAAGCAAGTAGGAAAAGGAAGACTAAGTAAATCCGGTCTTGAGAAGTGTCACCTACTATTGGCCCCCACGACTTGTCGAAGGAACGACGGCTCATAGGTGCCTTCGTCGTTCAGTTGTTAGTCAATATTCCAGTAAGTGCCATCGATGGGCCTGACCTAGGGTCCACAAGTCCATCGACGGCCCGTCTTGTTCATCTGTCATTCATGGACTGGAACTCATCCTTCTTGAAGTTATCTGCCACTCCTTGTAACACCCCATATGCTAGAACTATCAAAATGCAGATTTCAGAAGTTGTAGGTGCCACCGACGGGAACTACCCACAGACTGTAGGGTGACCGACGAACCGTGGTCCAGGTCTGTGGATCGACCCCTTAGAACCTGGTCTCTAAAGTCGATCGACGGACAGACAGGACGGATCGTGGATCAATCCATGAATCGTCGATCAGTCCGTAGGTTGAGACCCTCAGGACCCCCCAAAACCCATCCTCTGAAGTCGATCGACGGACTGACAGGATGGATCATCGATCAGTCCGTAGGTCGAGACCCTCAGGGCCCCCCAGAACCCATCCTCTGAAGTCGATCGACGGACTGACAGGACGGATCGTGGATCAGTCGATGGACAATCAATCAGTCCGTAGGTGGCTTCAGCAGATTTTAAGTCAGGGGTCATTTGGTCTTTTCCTTATGCGTTGGACCCCTAAACTACGCCATTTAACCCTAAACTACGTGGTTTTGGTCAATTTTAGCCTAGTTACTAAATTAGAATTTACCCTAAGCAAATCATTCACCAAAAAACTTAGAAAATTAGAACACAGAAGGAGAAAGAGTCGACCAAGCCCTAGTCCAAGAACGTAATAGGTTTTCATCAGTTTCAGCTTCAAAATCGAAATATTTCTCTGTGGAATTCTTCACCAGGTATGTGGGATTTCACTAGTGGGTTCTTTTCACCCATTAGGTACATATATTTCAGTCATAATCTTGATTCCCTTCATATTATCTAGACCTAAGGTTTCTTGAATGTTAGAAATTGTTGGATTTTAGCTGTTAGAATGATCCAAATAAGATTATCATGTTATTGCTCAGTTCCTTGTATAATATTCAGAACCCTAGTTGTATATATTTGTTTAGTTCATGAATTATACATGCTAGGTTAGATTATTCAGATTTACACATGCTTCAGTTTACGAATGTCATATTATCAGTCATAATTGTTACATTCTCAGAGTTTGCATGTCAGTAATTGAGCTATCCAATACTTCAGTATTTCAGTCATAATATTTATTATATACATTCTAATTGGGAGTAGCTTAATACCGAGTGGACTAGGGTCAGTCACCCTGTAACGACCCTCAAAATAAAGTAGGATAAAGTAGAGCCTCACATGAGTTTTATGCATTAATAACTTGTCAAAATAATTAAGAATAGACTTTTAAGTCAGTTTTAAAGAGTTTGGAAGTCGAATGTCAAGGGACGACCAAGACGTTTGGAAACTAGTCTTTTACGTGTTGGTGTGTTCTAGTATGTTGTTCATGTTTTTATGTGTTGTTTGGAGTCTAAAATCAGTGGAGGTGACCCTAGTGTCTTAATAAATGTTTTTAGGGTCAAAACGTTTGGATACGACGCCCCGGGGGCCACCCTAAGGTTCCCCGAGGAGGACCACAACCTTGGCCAAGCAAGCTGCCAAGGCAGCTTGAAGTTGTGCTTGGAGGGAGCATGTCCGCGTCGCGGACTAGCTCCACCAAGGGCCAAATGTTTGGTCCGCGTCGCGGACATGTCGCGGATTCTACTGTCTCAAATTTAATTTCCATAAAACTTGTGGGAACACCTCCGCATCGCGAACTTGTTTCCCGACGAAATCTGCGAAAATAAAACTCAAGTTTGACTTATTTAAAATGGCCCAACTAAGTGAGGGGTAGTTTGGGTACTTTGGGGAATTATTATAAACGATTATTCTACCTATTTTAGGGTATTTTAAGTTGGTTAAAACCCCAAAACCTAAAATTAGACCCCATTCTTCAAATTGACCCTTCCCTCTCAAAATATATTCTCTCAAAAACTCCATTGAAGACCTTGATGAAGCTCAAGCTAGAAGATGGGTTTTCAACTGATTTTTTCTTCAATTTCATGGGTCTTCAATAATTAAGGTATGGTGACTCTTGATTCTTGAATAACCTCTCATTCAAGGAGTTCTATCAAAGATTTTCAAAAGT